>QMFE01007755.1:0-18998 GCA_003314665.1 Tricholoma sp. MG77 | reverse complement strand
ACACCGGACGGTAGGACATTGGTTGCTATTGGATGTGCAGAAGGCGTTTGGATAGGATTTCGGCATGATTCCCGCTGTGAGCTTGATACAAGCTGAACAGACGATAGTATGTTAATCCTTATCTAGCAATGCGCCGTGTACTGCATCTCCCGATGGTGACGCAGTGTACAATACTGGATGACTTCGGCCTCTTCCTTGTTCTTGCAGATAAGGTCTGCAAGTTCGTTTATTCTGGGCGTCCGTTTTTCTAACCAATCCGCAGTCTCTGCTCGCCTACCACATCGAAGCGTTGGTACCTCCCACACAACAACCTACCACTGTTTCCCAAGCGCCGCAAAGGTTGAATGGGAGCAAGGAAGTCCAGTTCTTCAGTGTTGGCAACGTGCTTGGACGAACACTTGTCATTTACATGAGGAAGAGGGGTGTGAGCACTTCTTGCTGGATGCGGCTAGCTTTGGAACTGACATGCAGCAGACAGGTAGCCATTTCCATGCCCTGGAACCGATCGTTGACAAAATCAACGAAAGGGCTAGGGAGCCCACAGGCAGGTTTGGCCTCTTCCGATCACATAAGCCGGAGTGGTTTAGGCCCTATAAAGAATTTACCTTGCCCCGTGAATCATTTGATTTGATCTTTCTGAAAGCGAAGATTGCGGTTCTTTGTACCAAGGGCTTTGAGATCATGGATATGAATAAGTGCGCCTCTTTAACAATTCGTCTAGTCTCATTCCTGATCCCTGATTCATTTTCCAGGTTTGAGAGCGTAAGCATACCATCTGAGGATCCACGTTTGGCACCGCTAGGCAACCGTCTCGAGACTTGCCGTCCTATTGGCATCTTCCGATGCAAAGAAGATGAATTTCTTCTCTGCTACGCTGGTAGGTTGTCTTCTAGCCAGTATTGTATAGAGACTGAGCATCTTCTTTTAGAATTCGGCATTTATGTCGATAAGCAAGGCGACCCAAGTCGTAATGCTGGCACAATTGAATGGGAGGGCTGTGCCGATAGTGTCGCTTTCCATGCGCCCTATGTCCTGCTTTTCGATACCCGATTCATCGAAATTCGACATGTAGAAACGGGCCGACTTGCACAAATCCTTCCTGGCAATGACATTCGTTGCGTCTGGAATGGCAGGGGCATCGACTCAAACAACATCCTTACACCTGGCGATGTACCTGACGATCAGATGACTCAGGAAGCCCAGGTCCATGCCGTTTCGAATATTATAGAACCCTCCGTTCAACCTGTTGGCCGACCACCAAAAGCTGTCACCCAACTTGTGTTTGAACTGATCCCGACAATACCTCTTTATCTTCCTGGATCTTTATCTTCACCATCAACACAGACATATTTCCCTCGACTGTTTTCGCCAACACACTCCCCGCCATGATCCATATCCATGATTGCACCTTACTTAGCTGTTTTGTAAGTTTTCTTTCAAACTCACTCCTTATCATCATCACCACCATAGGACAAGTTTACTATGCTACATTGCACATTTATCTAGAAATAGACCATCTATCTCAATGTTGTCGTTTTTACTATTCGGAATTTTTAGGTACCCTGTAACACGAAAAGCGTTTGAATAGCGTTTCTTTTGGCGCTGACAGTGAACTTGAAATCAAGAAGCCGTTTAAGTTGCAGGTCACAGTGTATGTGACATGGTAGTGACATCCAACATTTTCATCTCAGCTACCAACTGATTCGCACTGGCATATGTCTTCAAAGCGCAGATGGGACCAGCAAGGACCGATAGACGATGATCCTTCTAAGGTGAAGTCTGAGGACAAGTCAGCAACAGATGCTGCCGCCGCCGCCGCTGCAATTGCTGCGAAAATCGCTGCGCAGTTCGCGGGAGGTGCTTTAGCGGGGATGAAAGATCCGCATGATGGAGACTTTGTCCAAGACATAGATATCAATGACGTGCGCAACAGGTATATGTTGACGAAGGGTTCCACACAGCAACAGGTGGGTTGCGTGTTGCGCAACAAGATTTTTGTTTTCTGACCGACTTTTCTCCTATCAGATTCATGAAGAAACTGGTGCATCCGTAAGCACGAAAGGGGTCTGGTATCCGGACAGGAGTAAGGCGACGGAGAAAGACCCTCCGCTATATCTGCACATCGCCGCCACGACACCTGAGATCCTACAGCAAGCTATCGACAAAGTCAATGAACTCATTGCGGTAGATCTTGGCTCATTAGTTGAAGATAAGAAGGACAGGTTGAGGGAAAAGGTTCCTATACACTACTTCCAGTTTGCTTGCCTTATTCTGACCTTTCTTACCAGCGTAAATGGCCAGAAGAAAAACTACCTGTTAGTCTGGAAAGTATTCGTAATTTTAACGTCCGTGCCAAAGTGGTGGGACCAAGCGTACGTCCTCTTCTCGCTGGTTCACCACATTCTCAGCTCGGAGGATAGGGATCATTTGTGAAATATATTCAACAAGAGACTGGAACTCGCGTTCAAATCAAAGGCATAGGTTCAGGGTTCATTGACCAAGAGACGGGTCGTGAAAGTGATGAGCCATTATATATTCATATAACGTATGGATCATTTAAACCTTTTCCATTCACCACACCTCACTTTCTTAAATCTAGGAGCCCCGAAGAAGGTCAAGTAGCCCGAGCAAAAGTGCTCACAGAAGATTTACTCCAAGTCGTGCGGTCTGAACATGCGAAGATGCAAACAGTCCTTCACCAGCAACAAATGGAACTCCATCATGCACAAGCACAATATGCTGCTTACAGCGCTATGGCGGTAGGTACTTCCATACCATGTGCTGGCTTACTTTTTGTTGTGGCGCGCTGTTTGATTATGACCACGGAGCTTGACCCAAACTTGTAATACTAACTTGATATGGACTCATCTAGGGCTACGCCCCGCCACCCCCAGCAAATGCCCCACCTCCACCTCCCCCCGGCGATCAGCCGCCTCCGCCTCCCGACCCAAGTGGTGCACCACCAGCTGCCAACGGATACGATCCAAGCCAGGGAGGACCACCAGCCGTTGGAACAGACGCCGCGTCTCAGGATGCTTATGCAGCATATTGGTAAGTATTTCTTACTTCCAGTCTTCCACTTCACTGATGTCGTGCGCTATGAAATGTAGGGCTGCGTATGGCTATGATGTTAATTCCCCTCAATTTAAAGAATGGGCCGCATCTCAGCAACAACAGTACAGCCAATATTATGCTTCCCAGGGATATGGTGGTGCTGCTTCACCACCAACGGGCGAAGCCCCACCGCCTCCGCCCCCTGCTTGATCTATCTCAGCTATACTTTTGAGTTGTTTGCTTGTGTTGCAAGATCTAATACGTGTACGTCCACTGCCTACCTGTCTGATGCAACCATCAGTGTCATATCATGCGAGGATACCAAATACTTAGTGTTTGTTGGCATACAATTGTAAAGTACAGGTGAATTTCTTATGAGGAATTGTTGCCAACTGTGGATGAGAGCAAATGAAAGAGTTCCCTGTCTTTTTGATGTGTGTACTGAATACCGATGAAGCTTACAGATGAATTCAAAATGATAGGCCCCATCCATCACACAGTCTACCATAGTTTTGGCAGTTGCCAGTCGTCGAAGGAAATAGTGAAAAAATAAGGTTTGTGGGATGAAACACATGACAATCAGATTAAACATGAAATCTATGAAACATCGCGTTTTTCTCATTTCCTCTCGACGGCTGGGTTGGAGTCTGGTGGAAAAGTAGAAAAGTGTTAACGCTTTTTTAACATTGATATTGATATCATGCAGGTCCACTGGCAGTGACTATGGGATAGGCAGGAAAATCCTAAGCAGAGCGTGTTGTCGGAGCCTGAGTTGTTGGATGCTAGTGAATGCATGCCAATACTTGGTTGGAATTCACACCGCAATCACACATGCATTTGGCTAAGTAGACATATTCAATGCGAGATGGTTGCATGCTATCTGGTCGGAGTGAGGATTGCGCAATCTAAGCAAATAAAAATACCAACTTGTCCACAAGTTCTGAAGGAGCCATGTGGTGCATATGTTGTCCATTGAGAGGAACTTGAGGGTAAGTCACTCGTCGCCGGATACGAGCTGGTGCTGAAATTGGTCGGATGTTTCACCACACCCATTTCCCCTATTGGCAACCTCATCTGGACCCTTCATGGTACTGAAAGGACTCAAGCTAGCCCTGGGGTTCAGCGACTCTCATAACGGGAAGAAGCAGCGCACGGCGGTCCTCGGGTCGGATTTCTTACCACTCCCTCGCATCTCCACTTGCGATCAGCATTTTAGATCCCGCAGTATCCAGGTATGTTCACCGCATTTACACCGACAAGACAGGAGAAAATGATTGGTATCTAGCTTCAAGGCTCAGATGACGATATGACGATTATCACTGTAACGCAAGATCACTATAGCTCCGCCCAAGAATCGGGGAAGTCCGAGTCAGGCAGGGAGCCTGAGCCTGAGCCTCAGTCGATTCAAGAGGAAGAGAACGGGAACGAGAACGAGACAAGAGAACGCCAGCTACAGATCGAGAGACTGAGGAATATCCTCAAGTTCCAAGTCCAAGTAACATCTAACGAAGCTACAGCGAAGAGCTGGAAGACAGAAACCGGGCATGGTAAACGCGTAGAAGCGATGGAACAACGACTGTGCAGGATTGAAGAACTTCAGAGGGAACGAGGGGTGCTTCAGATGAAATGCGATGAGCTTCAGATGCATTACGATCGGACACAGGAGGAGCTCCGAGTCCGCAGGTATGCCGCTGCGCAACAGGTTCGAAAGACGAAGAGCTGAACGCTGTGGAATGGGGCTAGTGATCGGATAGGAAGGAGCATAATGGAGACGCCATGAAGATATAGTCATCCGGACTCACCACACATACGCTTCAAGTTACCGCTACCACTGGCAATCTAGTCCCGAAAATTGATTAACCACTCGGAGCTTACAATCTACAAGTTGAATCCTGACTTGACGGACGATTTGAGTCAGCATCGCGTCTCGGTAATCATGGATGACGTACTACTACTAAACTTATATAGGGGCTCCGAGTAACGTTCTCGGTGTCCTTCAGTCTCTGAGACTAAGTCTAGTCCACACCATGGCAGAAAAGGAGCAGAATGTTAATCTTTTCAATAACCCAACCTTGACTTTGCTAGAGGTCAAAACGAAGCTTCAAGCAGCGTTTCGTGTTATAGGCAAACTGTTCGCGCCTCCCCGCCAAAACACGACGAGCATCAGTCCGAGCCCTGGCCCTGAATTTCAAGCCCCTCCAAATAAACTCAGGAAAAAAAATCAGCACTACAATCTGATTAGAAAAGTGGCGGAGGAGAGGGAGAGCGTTGACCAGGACCATGTAAGCCTACTTGACACCCCTGCGAGTGCAGCTGGTTTACAACATCAAGCTTCAGGTGCACGTTCGGGTGCATCAATGCAATGACAAAACCTCAACGAAACGCATGGGAAAAGCAAGGCAAGTTGATTCCGAAATTAGCCCTGATCAGTACGGGCGAGTCGGATGGAAATTGCAGATAGGGGAATTAGAGAGATGGGCAACGGAGCTGGAAATGCGAATGGAGGAAGTGAACAGACATACGGAGGGAGTGTTGGAGGGGACACAGGAGATTATGAGAGGGACACTGGAAATGATGAAAGGAACGTCGAGAATAAAGACGGGAGCAATGGAACTGCTCAGACGGGCGGACGAACTGGAAGAACGGGAGATGGAGATGGAGATGGGATTGGAGAACATGATGAAAGGTGCTGAGGAAATGATGAAAGGTGCTGAACTGATAGAGAAAAAAGCGGATGAGCTAAAAAGAAATGTGACCGGTCCAGATAGTTTGCAGGAGGGAACTAGCAGAATGGTAATGAGAGGAGATCGTCCGCCCGTTCATATCCCAGAGTATAAAAGTCCAACTTCCACGCCGAAGGATCATAGGATTTCACAGCTGTACTGAGAAATTTAATTTGGGTTTCTGTCTTATCACGACTCGGTGCAAATATTACCCTCTACAACGGCCTAGGCCTCATAATGTAGTTTGATTCCGACCATGGCTAGTTGCGGCCACAAAAACAAGGACCTCAAGACGGGAACTGGCTCGGGTGGGGATGTTCGCAGAACGCGGTGGGGTGAGGAGGGGGTAGCTTCTGATAGAAAAACAGGAGACTTGTTATCTGTTCCCCGCAGGACCCCGCTCAACTAACGCCGATGTTAGCCACTCTCAAACTTCAAACAGCCTTACGCAACTTCGTTTCTTCATCTTCCTCGCGTCCCCGCAAGGCAAATGTCAAAGCCCACCTCTTCCCTTGCAAGGAGCCGCGGTCCTTCGCGGAATGGGAAGCAGACATAATGGTATGTGCTGGCAAGTTCGACATGGAGGGTGCAAAGGCGCAGTCGATATGCAGGAGAGACGTGTTAGATAGTGCTGGGTTTTGATGGCAGTTGTATTATACAGGTTGTATTATACAGTGTATTATACTGTATTATACCATCTATACCACTGGGTAAATAGTCATGTATAATTTAGTATTGATTCCCTAAAATGGCCTATAAATTACGGAAAGCTAGACACCTTGGACCAATAACTAGGCAGCAAAGTATGCTGATTTCCATAGTATTGATTGATTTTTCGAAGTAATTGTTAGCCTACTTACCCTATACTTACCTTCCTACTGCTATATTTTCTTGTTATAGTGCAGTATAACTTCTTATATAGTACATATGCTAGGACACAGGATCTCAATACACACAATAGATTCATAACTCCAAACCGAAGCCAGTAATGCTGAGAAGGCTGACTATGAGTGACTGATAGTTACATAAGCCTCAATTTTTGAGCTCACTGTGTGGAACAGTGAGCAGGACATTTTGTCAAAAATTGAACTCAGCACCTGCAAACTGCACATTAAATATGCCTTCAGTGTGTTACAAGGCCTTCCAGGGGTTCGGGAAAGCCCAATACCCCATATTACCAATAATACCAATAATACGGTGGTATAATACCTGTATAATACCATCTATACCAGGTAAAATTTCTGCCTGCGGTGCTTGTATTATACCAAAAATACCAAACAATACGAGACACTTATGAGCTGCTGTGCAGCAATTGTATTATACCGAGCCCAATCTGATCAATACCCAGCACTAGTGTTAGAGGCCGAATTGGCAAAACTATCGGAAGCGGAGAGAAAGAGGCTCGGTTGATCTTGTTTGTATTTTTACTACTACAAACTTGAATTTATTTTATTTCCGTCGTCCATTTGGGCTATGGCAATCGCCCTTCCCCGTCCCCTATATCCTCTACCTCTCATGGGTACATGTACAATTCCCGCTCGTCCTCTTCCTGCCCAACCAAGTCCACCTCTACTGCCATAAGCACCCCTCCCGTGTGAAGGCATCTGTGACCGTTGCATGCTAGGTGAGTCGATTTCCATGACACCAGATGATACATCGCTTCCGCCACCTTGACCAGGAATGGGTGCCACTGCATCATGCCAGCCTCTCCCTCTCCCTCTCCCTCTGAAATGACCTCTCGCTGGGCTGTCCATTGCCAGGTCCCCCGTCCTTCCATTTGGAGCAAATCCTGCGCTCTTCCCACCGCGCCCAAACCGTATGGAAGGCGGCATCAAATTAAGAGAGCCCATAGACTTCGTCAGTCCGTCCACTGAGGCGCCTTCGTCACGGTTAGTATTATCGTCTCTGTCTGCATTTTTTTCTTCGTCATTAGTACCGTCGTGTTCTTGATCACGTTTGTTGTTCTGCGAATCCATGTGTGGAACTGGGTTGACTATCTCTTCATCTCCCAGGCTATCCTCGGAGTCATTTCCCCCCTCACTCTTATCTCCTTGACCGTCTCTTGCTTTCCATGGTCCACGAATCAGACTAACGCCCTCGCCCCACCTCTTCAATAAACCTCCAACGCCTTTGTTAGTAACCGCGAAAAAATATTCCTTTGGGTATCCATGAGCCTGGATCAGGTGCAGACGTCGAGCTTTCGGGGTGAGGAAAAGCCGAGCACAAGAGGCAAGATGACATGCAAACTGGGGTGAAGGGATTCATATATAAGCGAGACATGTCGTTCGAGTCCCTAAAGATCGCGTACAATTTTCTCTCCTCTATCCTTTCGAACTGCAGCTATCGGATCGTGGCACTCGGTTTGATGCTGAATGAAAAACTCCCTAAATTCATGTATATCAAGTAGAATAATCACTCACCAATTCCAGGAGACGCGGATCAGGAAACACAGAGCCACATCCACTTTCCTCGCATACGTGTGCATGATACGTAGCATAATGGGTTTCCAGATCCTTTGTATTAGCCATCGGGGTTGGTCGATGATTGCATGTCGGGGGCAAAGTGCACAACAATGGGTGAGCCACTACGCCTGAAGCGGACTCTCGCACGGGAACAGTCCGGCAGGCCTTTGAGGGATGACTAGACTCTGGGGTAGAGGTAGACGTCGATGAAGACGATTGAGATGGCGTGCGATGCCGCTTTGACCTGAACGACATAGCACGACAACATCGACTTGAAGCAAGTCTGCTGCGTGACGTTACGGGCGGTTATTCGTACGACATGGGTGGTAAGCAAAGTAAATCGTAAAATTATATCCTGAAATGTTGGACAGTTCCTACGTACATCCATACAAGAAGGGGAAATAACATAACAAGTAAAAGATCAACCTGAGTAAATATATCCATCGCTTCATTATCATCATGGCCTCCACGAATGCGACTGTCGTATCGCCTCCGGTGAGCTGGGTGGAGAAAAGTGTCCCGGTTGGGGCATCCCAAAAGACCTCATCGATGGACCCGGGGAAGACAGCGATCCAGGGAGGTAGAGTGGTACAGTGGGGATTAGCTCAATCACTTTCTGTACTACCGTTTTTGCTCGATTTCCACCAATGCCGCCATCTGCAGTCATCACAGCATGCACTTGCGCCTCCTGTTCTTCGCCAGTGTCCCTCATCGGTGTTGCAGTGACATGATTACCCACACCCCGTCCATCGTATATACACCGCACATCGTTTCCTGGGATGATTTGTGCTAGTCGTCCTGTCTCCACGTCTCGTATTTCTATGAACCGCGTGTCGAAGATTAGCACGTATGGAGAATGGAAGGCAACTCGTTCTGCAGTGCCCTCCCATTCTATTGTGCCAGCTGACCGACTGAGGTCCCCATGTTTGTCAACGTAGATGCCAAACTCTGGATCAAACATCATTAAGGACGGTTTTTGAACAAATTGCTGGGGATTACCGTCATAGCATAGGAGAAATTCATCGTCTCCAGATCGGAACATGCCCATGGGACGACATGATTCGCATCTTTTGGCTAAAGCTACACGAGGATCGTCCAAGTGGGGAATGGTAACACTGTTGAAGCTGGAGCAAATAAAGCTTAAGAGTTGAACAAGGAGTCCATCTATACGAACACTTACTCATTCAAGTCCATGATTTCGAAGCCCTTTGCGCAGAGAACCACAACCCTTGCTTTAAGGAAGATAAGATCAAATGACTCTGTTGGCAGGAAGAAGTCTCTGTAGATTCGGAACCATTCTGATTTGTTGGAGCGGAAACCAAGTCGAGTGCCGAATCCGACTGGTGCCTTGACCTTTTCATTGATTTTATCGAGAACGGGTTCCAACACGCGGAAAATGCTTTCCAGCTACAGAAATCTTAGCATCGATGTTGTCGATACAGAGAGAAAAAAATCATACTCCTTTCTTCTTCATGTAAACGACAAGTGTACGTCCATGGAGGCTGCCTACGCTGAAAAATTGTACGTCTTTATTGCCGTTAAGCTTCTGAGGCGCCGTTGAATGGGTCGTATGTGCGTTGGGCGAGGTTGGTACAAGGGCTTCGATATGGTAGGCGAAAAGAGACTAGGAGATGTTATGTAACCTTGTGTAGGTTGTGATGCGAAGCTGACACACCTTATCCGCCAGCACAAGGAAAATACCAAACTCTTCAAGCATAGCGCACTGCGTCACCATCTTCAAGTGAAGAACCCGACGCATAGCTGTTAATTAATGTCAGAACTTTGCATGAACAATAAGAAGACATTAGTACATAGTGGATCATGTCGGTACCCAATCCACACGCCTTCGGCACAGCCAACTGCCACCAGCGGACGACCGTCAGCAGTATCTGAAAATCATTGATTAATAGGATCCAGAACCATCGAATGACCAGCTTACTGAATGGCACAGAACATGTTACTTTGCCGGTGAATGCATTCTCTTGATTCCATGCCGGGGATGAAGCATTTGTCATCACAGATGGGACCACGAATGTGTCTGCGCTCAAAGTCTCCACCTCGAAAACCTTGTTCGACTCCTGGACAACTTTACGTAAACCAAGAGCTTCGTCCAACTTCTGTTTCCACTCGTTACGAGCCTGCGCGGACTCCGCATATAAGATATACGGACCACCCATTCTTCCGTTGTGGTGAAGAGTCAAAGGATAGACAGAACGTGGATCATTGACTACCTCAGGGGAGGCTCCTGGAGTAGCAGCATTTGGTGTATCTGCGTGTCGTTCCCCTCTTAGATTGCGAAGCAAGCCTGTGCCTCGCTGAGTTGGCGGATCTGTGAAGTTGACGGGGGTAAGCAGATCAAGCGGGATAGGCTGATTCGGAGGTTGAATAGACCGTCATATGAAGAAGATTGTAATGAACATACTCTTCGATTAACATTGTACTTGAGGACACCATCTCGTTCTTTTGGCTTGGTCATGACCACTGGAGTGGGCTCAGCGACAAGTTTAAGAAGCTGAAAGAAACTCGATCACGCACTGTAGTTGTCAAACAAAAGCACGAAGAGTTCACTCCATCCATTCCACTCAAGGCCACTGTCAGGTTGACGGAGAAGCTTCCCAGAGTGAATCAAAGATCGGTTCTGATCTAGCAGATCCATATCCTAAAACCCAACGTCAGCATTTCAGTTCGCTACATAAGATGGCCCAACCCACAATTGATTCTCCAGCCTTGAAGACAAGGTTCGAATTGTACCTCCATAGCTCAACCTTTTGTTTGGCAGAGGTGACGCCCGGTTCAGTCTCTTTTCCAAGGGCCTTGATGACGTCAATAACATGGGGCATTGCATCAATGTCTTCATGGCCATCAGGTGTTTGTTCTAGGATGCTCTTCAAAAGAAGCTCGTAGCGGAGTAACCGAGGGATCGGGCGATTTATGAAATTCTTCATGTCCAATTTGCGGGCATCAGGATGCCGAACACAATTCTGTGCGAGGCAAAGTTAACATGTTGTGATTACAAAAGAGCAACTGAGATCTCAACGTACTTCGATGAACGTTTTGAACAGGGGGTTATTTTCCATTTCGTCATCGATCCTGTAGGCAGCAATGGGGTAGTTTGGGATATACTCCATATATGCTTCTCTGAAATTGAGGGCGGCATCAAAAACTGGAGCAATAACGCTACGAATAGTTGGGTGCTGCTCGCGTTGAATTTCATGGAACTTCTCCACCAGCCTCAGATGGTGTTCGCATAATTCACCGAAATTGTGAAAAACATCTTGAATGAACGGATCAAGCCTCTCCCGCGGGATGATCGGTGGCTCTGCAGCACGCAGAGGTTGGATGTACATCTGAAAGAAAAAACATTAGTTGAGATGTTGGAACATAGCGGATCGACCACACCTTCTCAATGTGTTCGAGATCCTTGACGTAGACTTGTTCTCCCTTGATAAGTTCAAATATGATCCTGAAATTGCTGTTGTGACCGAAAATTGCAGAATAGAAACTGATACTCACGCTTGACGTTTTGTTTCTTGTTTTGAAAGGCTCTGCCTGACCTCAGGAGAGACCAAATCATGCCATTCCCACTTGCCTGCAGCACCTCTGCCCATAGCTGACTGGAAAGTCCGGAGTTGGGCCACAGATTGTAGGTTTTTGATAGCCTCAATCGCCTCAGCCAAGTAATCCGCGTCTGGGTTACCGACTGCTGTTTCGGCACGGATAGCTTCAAGGGTTACTGGATATTTTTGCAAATGCTCCGAAGGGCGGTTGAGGAAGTGCTTCAAATCAATTCTGAGACCTTCTCCTTGCCGGGAAGACTCTCGGGAACATTGCTAGAAGGAAACAAATTAATTTAGGGGCAGAAATGGTGTATACTGCGATATTCACGAACCTCAAGGAACAATCTAAATGTTGGGTTGTTCTCAATCTCATCCCTCATTCTCTTCTCTGCAACATGGAAATGGCCGATATAAATCGGATAGGCCAACCGGAACTCTGTTGCAGCCTCGAGAAAGATATCGCCGATCCCATGGATGATCGGAGCCTGTTCCCGTTGTCGAATATTCAATACCTCCAACAGGCGACGATTGCACTCCCGGAGGTCAAGGATGTTGCCAAAAACATCATCGATGAAATCCTCCAGCTTATCATGCGGGAGTACAGGAGGGTGGGCGATTCGAAGGGGTTTGATAAAGCCCGATTCCACTGCATCTAGATCACGAATATATTGTTCCTCTCTAGAGATGACCCTGTGGATGATACTATTGTGAAAGATAACACTTAGTAAGCCGAACACAGAAAGATCGATGCATAACAGACTTTTGTCGGATGACCTCGCTCTTCGGAAGGGAATCCACAACCACCTTGCCAACCATTGCTTCCCACTCCATGACTTCAGTGGGAGCCTCTACTTGCACAGGTGCAGGCCCAATCATAAGCTGGCCCTTATGTGAGATCATGATGTTAGTTATACAGATGCAACGAAGCCAATTTTATAACAAACCTTCCGTGGACACGAGTATGTGTAACATGGACCACCATCGCCGCAACTGGGCGAATAGCATCTAGTCAGCATTGTAACCACACCCGTCGGTAGTTCCTCCCGTTCACCGATAGCATCCGACCCCCCCTCCTGGTCATCTATGAACTTATACACATCCTCCACGCTGTCCTGCAGATCTTGGTGGCCCCATTCAACTTCATAGAAAAACAATTGGCTTTGAAGGCTGCGTGCAACTTGCAGCGCCGCACGCCGATCGTTCGTCGAGACGTTATGATTGATAGCAAGCTCTCGTTGGATCTGGGATTGGACCGTTGACTGCGCATCATGTGTCATGAGTATAAGAATACAGCAAAGCTTATGATGAGTACTCACCACTATGTCTTTCCCAGTCATGGCATGGGGGTAAGGAATGCCACCCTTAACGTGTTCATTCCGAGGCACCTTGTCACGTAGTTGAACGGCCATGTGCGAAAGCAGAGCGAAATTAACAAAACGATTTGGGTCTTCTTCATCCTCGTCTTCCCAGTATTCATCATCCATATAGCCGCTTGCCCCTTCTTCACCCTCTAGTCGATCGTTCGGGGTGTAACTAGCGAGGGTACGCAACATGTCGCTTGGGCGCCTTTCGAAAGGGTTCGCACTTGTGGTTGAGTCTGGATCAAGATCGTCATATAGCTGTTGCTTTTGAGGGGAAGGGGGATCATAAGGATTGCGCAGGGCGATTTGGCTGGCTGTCTCCTCTGGAGCATCGCGCTTGTAAGATCGTCCAGTTGATGTCGATAGTTGACTCAGATATTCTATTCGGGAAGAAAGAGATGAATTCCGTTGCAGCTTTGGGTCGTAATAACTGCCATCTACATATCAATGATCAGTTGGATAGCATGTCGATGCATCGATACAAGATACGAACATTGCAGTGTTGTATCAGTTGTCGGATAGGACACGTAGGATATCGAGGAATGGACGCTCTCAGGAGGGTTTGTTACATACTCCTGACCCGATGGCCTAGGTAATTCTGCAGGTATATTTGGTGGACTGGAAGACCCGGGCAACGTCGGCAGTTGAAACTGGCGAGTGTCGACAGGCTTATAATAACCATTGGCATTACTATGCGGTCTGTAAATATCATAGGTGGGGGATTGTCGTTCTGCACTATAACGACCCGGGATTGTCGGAGGGAGAGCACCAGGAGGTCGATATGTTGGAAGACGATTCAACGAAGTTGCATAGCCATCATCAGTTATCGAGCCAACGGTAGAGTCATTTGATCCTTGGGTAGAGAATTGATGATCATAGGGAAGGGGAGGAATTGGAGGCTTGGCACCGTCTGGTAATGTCGATGTTCCATTCGGTGCCTGGGGCAATCGACGGTTATTGGGGCTACTTGCTGCCGCTCTAGAAGAAGAGGATGGCATATACAAGTCAATGGGGGAATAAGTGGGACGTTGGGGGGATGGCAAGGGGGGTAACGATGGTTCATGGTGTAGTTCAGGTTCAGGCATCGCGAATGAATGTGTTGGAGATGATGTCGCTGAGACCGAAGTAGGCGTAGGTGGAAGTCGACGGACTCCTGTCGGACTTCTTGGTGTTGTAAAATACAGAGCCTGTGAGGGCGGTACGTAGACATCTACATAAGCCACCATCATTAGCTATGTAATTTGATGTGACTGCCTGTTTGATGCTTACCGTTATGGGAGCCATCTGGAGACGAATGTATGTGCGGCTTAGGTGGAATTGGCGGGGCACTTTCGCTGCTGTACGCCTTGTAAAAGTCATCTAGGTCGCCTTCACGTTGCCCAACGGGAGTCCCTTCAGCAAATCCAGCCCATACATCATTGTACAGCCTCTGCAAGTCTTCATCAACAGGAGAGTTGGTACGGGGGTTGGGCATCAGAGTACAAGGTGATACGGGAGATAAACAAAGCCGAATAAGGTGGCTTGTAGTAAACTATATGTCCGTCACACCAAGGCGCTCAAAGAGTGAATATGCGATCTCCTTGCCGTTTGTCGTTAGCGGCCGTGACAGTCAGGGTACAAGCCAAATCGGCAAAATCAGACACCCACAGAATTAAGACCCGAGAACTTGAATGTCATGCCAATCGCCTGCTGCTCTAGTACAACATACAAGACGGTATACCTCATCCATACCATCGACTAATGTACATTGGCCGCCGCCATCTATGTAACTACGTATAATGACAGAATCATAAGTAGCTCGAAGACCATTGTAACCATGCCAGTGGGCGGATATAGTAAGCTGATCATGAAATTGTAATCGGTGATCAAATGCACGTCCGACTCTGAATCAACCACAGCTCAACAACGAGCATATCTTCTAGATCTCTCAAATCATGGCTGGTGATAGAGACACGCTTTTGGGAATGGGATTTGATAGTGCACGAGTAGATTGTTCGCCCCGCACTACGTGCCCTCGTCTTTTAGCCTGAAACTGACTATTTTTTCGGTCTCACTACAGGGGCGCTCAAAGCTACTGGAAACCGCGGCCTACAACCTGCAATGGACCATATTCTCGAATATGAAAGCCAACCAGTCCCTGATTTGGGTAACGTAACAGAGTCTTCTGGTGCAAGTACAAGAAACGCGATGGATGTAGACGATGACGAAGATGCTGAGGCGTTGAAAAGTTTGGGTGTTGTAGCGAGTGGTGCGGTTGAAGCAAAGGTAAGCTTTCGTGTTATTAGTGAATGTTTCGATCCAACTTTGATACACCCTTCTCGCAAGAGTATCAAATGTTCTGAGTGTGGTAAGGTTTTCAAGAATACCGCATTGGCTAATTTCCATGCGGAGAAGAGTGGCCATGATCAATTCGAGGAATCTACTGAAGAGGTCATAAAGTGTCTGTTTTCATCATCGTCCGACTGACCTCATTTTTTCATACCAGTAGATTATACCACTGACTGAAGAGGAAAAGAAAGCACGATTGGCAGAACTGCGGGAGAGGATGGCGGACAAACGTTCCAGGAAAGCCGAGGAGGAGGCAAAGGAGGCAAAGGCTAATGAACAAATCCGGCGAAAGGCTGGAAAATTAAGTTGTGTTCTCGAATTAAAACCCTTCTTAAATTTATCATGCTTCATACAGGAAATGAACAAAATCAAGGATGATATGAAGCTCAAACAGGCTCTCAAACAGGCTGAAGATAAGAAGCGAGGTATGATTATTTCAAGCAACACACCATGTGCATTAACACTCGTTCACAGAGAAAATCGAGGATGCGCGCGCTAAAGCAGCTATCAAGGCACAGATCGAGGCTGATAAAAAGACACGAGCGGAGAAGTTTGCAAGGGAAAAGGCCATCCGGGATGGTCAACCGATACCTGGTGAATCATCTACCCCAGCGGCAGCGCCTTCGAAGCCCGCTGCTGCTTCAGCAGGCATTGCCGGGAAGGATTATCAAGAGACTCGACTACAGATACGTATGTCTACAGGAGGACAACCGTATACCACGACATTGCGTAGCGATGCCTGTAAGCGCCAAGATCTTGTTTTCCACTCCGATCATTTATATTTCACCAATTTCTTAGCGCTCCGGGAAGTTGCGGAATATTTAGCGGGACACAACCTTGATGTAGACGTTGAGACGGTATCGTTCGCTCAACATTTCCCAAGGTTCTTAGGCCTCTACCCTCTATTTTCCGATGCCACGGTTCAAATGCCTCATTTGCAGGAAAACTTTCTCTCAGGCCGATTTATCAAAGAGCTTGAAAGAGCTCGGGCTTACTCCCTCTGCTGTAAGCTTATTTGTTTTCTTTTCCATGACCGTCTAATGAATGATAAAATAGGTACTTATTGCAACTGTCCCGGCATGATATGACTTCGATGTACATAAACTGCAATGTATATTATGATTCAGCACAGCAATCACCTTATACGAGTGATATTAACCAGAAGGCAGTTCATCGACATAAGTGTGTATGTACTTTCCATCCTTCCTGGCATCACTCAAAGACAGCGAAGACATCTACACATACTCTAGGACGAAAATGAATCCATCACTACTTCCAACGGCTATCCTCCCTTCTTCCTCACTTAAGGCCACCCGAACCCATCTATCATCTTCAGAAATATCAAACACACTCGATTGCGTAGTTGTGACACCCGGTGCAAAAACCGACTCGATGCTGTCTTGCGAAGGAACGAGGCACCCTGCGAGCCTTTGCCCTCGGTCACCTCGCCCAAAATAATCCTCAGTATGACTATCGAGCCAAATGGCCATCCCATGGGTCCCCAACGCCATGTGATACGTGGCAAACAGACGAATGGGTGAGCCAATAGTCCGTTGAAGCACTGGTGTGATATGGTAAGGAAGTTTGGATAGGTCAAATGGGCTCTCTGGATCGTAAGACTCGTTGGGTTGTAGTGCATACTGATGCAGGAGGTTAATAGGCTGGTATATGATTGCATCAAGCTGCTTATACGTCATGACTGTTGAACCGACGCACCCAGGGGAGGAGGCTGCCATACCGCACGAGGATACTAATTGGTGCAAGCTCCTTTTTCTGAGCAGCCGCACAGGAAGTCTGAAAGGAGACGCAGACGCTGTCTAATTTCCATTGCCATTGGTGATGAGCCATGGGATGTATTACGGGAGCATGACTGAAATCTTGGTCTGGGACGCCATATATTTCCAACACAGCCGGTCGGACAATTATGGCAAAACGTTCTCGAACGATTACCTCGAGGGGTCGCGCGGGCTACGGGAAACAGTACAAGCCCTCGTCAACACGACACACGGAATCTGACTAGAGAGGAATACCGGTTGTTTTGGGTTGCACAACTCAACTTGCCTATCTGGCTTCTCGATATCCCAGAGATATAGGCGATCAAGATCGTCCCTTGTTAAGAGGGTCGTTCCGGACAATACGTGCAATCCTTGCACCTTATCCGGAAAACTTGCAACAAGTGCGAAGGCGGAGGTAGGATCGGGGGAATTAAAGTCAATTGTGAAAATCTCTATGCTGGAAGCAAGCCACTAAGCGCTTGTGGCAGGATGCATCAGAGAAGGCAGCGTACAACGGGGATTGCACAGCCAGAACTGCGGTACTGGAATCATCGGTGTTTAGGATTAAGGAACCAAATCGTAGCAAGGTCTTAGTGGCAAGACAGACGGGCGGAGATGCCTCCAGGTCCCAGCACTGGAGAGTGAACTTTCGTTCTGTTCCATCCTGTGGATTCAGCACTAGTGAAAGAAGCCACCGGTTTCCCCTTCCTGGAATAAATTGAAGAAAGACGATGCGCGAGAATGCTATGGACGCGATTTCGAGCCGCCGTTTAGGACGTGGGGATGGAGTTCTCCAATTATGTCGCAAGCGTAAAGCCTCAAAGACATATTTTTCAAGCTGAGCGGCTGTGAGCATATCAACGGACAGCCTTGATAGTTTTGGAACTGGAATATTTTCCAGCTGAATATGTGTGCGTAGCAGCATGCGCCATACGCTGCGAAGGTGGGTAACTTCGTAAAAGTCTCTGCATGTCTGAAGAGGCAAAGCGACGGCTTAATAGGTATGGGTATTATAACAAGCGAAGCTGACCTGGCGGATATTCAGAACATCTTTGATGGAGAGATGGCGGAAAACTGGAAGAAAGACGTCGACCGGGAGGTCAAGGACGACTGTCATTACAACGCGTTAACAATGATGAACAACCTCCACTGTGAATGGGTTAGACGGAAGTTCATGCCAGTGCCTCAGTGGCGGACGGTTTCAGCCGACTGTGTCCCCGGCTTACCGTGACTATCCCGACAAGAAAAACAAACGCCAGCCTAATCCGCTTGGCACTGGCAACTAAAATAACCGTCACTGCAGTCGGCGTTGGTATGTCACTGTCGTTGGTCTATCGTCGCGTAGTACGTGCCAAGGCCGCGAGGACCTTTTTCGTGATGCCACATTGCATGAGCTTTCAAGTTACTTTATAAGGGTCCCTTCTTTAATTCCGCCATGTGCAGCGATTTTCAAACCATCATGACCTGCACATGGAATTTCTGAAGGATGAATGTAATAACGATAAATTATATCAAAGCTTTTGGCAGTCTCAATTGCAAATTGATCACATTCACGGAACAAATATGATGGGCGCATACAAATGTACGAAAAGAGCGGAAAACTTAAATAGCCGTATCGTCATATGTCGATGAAATCGCACTCTTGGACAGTGCGGACTCGGAATTACTAAGAGGACTCGGAGACCCGGGAAAGGAATAAATCATGATGCCGTAATCTCGTGAACCACTCGCTAACTAA
>QMFE01007747.1:0-10847 GCA_003314665.1 Tricholoma sp. MG77 | reverse complement strand
GGCGACTGGCGATCAAGAAACGGAGAGGAAGGTGATGAGAATTGATAATGGTGGCGAGGGAAGACAATACTTCAGATTGTTCGTCTTCTCGTTTGCACTCGTCAAGCCCATCAATTATCACAAGAAATGACAAACTTGATGGAAGATCTGCGGCGGTTGCCAGGCGAATCAAAGACAGCATTTCCAATGACGGGTCGAAGGACAGGCATGCTCATAGCGATCTGGAATGCAATCGTCGACCACAACTTTCGGGCTTTGTCGCGATCAGGCTTGCCGCGGGAGAAGAAGAAACTGGCTGCGAGTTCTTTGCCTTCCGTCTGCTCTGCAACGGTCTGAGCGATCGCCGATTTTCCCGCACCAGCTGGTCCGTAAAGCCAAAGAACCCTATTGTCTTCCGCCGGGGACTTGATCCATTGCAAGATAAGATCCAAAATAGCGGCTCGAGTGCCGGGATGGCACTTTGAAGGGGGATAGCGCTCATCCGAATCGTGAGAAGCGCCGCCTGAGATCTCGTTTCTCAGCTGCAGAATACCTGTCGGCCACCCTAAGAGTGGATCGTATGTCGCGTGCCAAATATGTTTACGCACCTGACTCCGCTCTCTCGATTGAATCCTTTGGCTGAATGTTGAGGTCACCTTGCACATCTATGGGATAGCGAAGTGGTGGGCGTTTGGGAACAGCATTGTCATTCCCACCGCTCTGCCGATCGTTTCGGTCGTAGGCCGATTTGTTGATTTATGTGATGAGGGCGTAGACAGCGTGAGAGTCTACCGTTCTTGCGATTATGCTCGAGGTGAAGTCGCAGAGTTGCAAGCCTTAGGTAAGTCTGAATGACAGCACTAAATTCGGCGTTGCCGGCTGACCTTGGCACCATGCTCTGATACCGTTGGATGTTCTGGCGCAACAGATGGCGCTAGATGAGCATGTATGGATCATGAGTAAAACGCGATTACGCTGTTGCTTCGCAAGACACGTACTGTAGCGACCTAGGCTTATTGCAAGGTTCCAGCGGCCGAAAATCGCACTGCACACTAGGATCTATTAGACGACTATTTAACATAAAACTGGTAGGTATGGACCGTATGCCGGTCCGAGTAAGAGTAGAACTTCGAAGTTGAACCGTATTTTTAGTCTTTTCAGGTGTACAGCTTGAACGTTGAGTATTGGTTGTGTGAAAGAGACATAGAGAGGTAAACTTACCACCCAGAACGCCCTAAGACAACGCTAATCAGCGCTTTAGGCCTTCAAGATTCAAGCTTCAGGTTTTGAGTCACTTGCCCATACACGACAAATGTCACGTGTTGCTACGTGAAGACTCTTGAAAGACTCACAACTTTGATCATGAACACCACATCAACTTCGTAATCGTCATATCTGGTGGGCAAAGTCTCGCCGAATCAACGCACTACTTAGTTGGTGAAAATATATAGTATCATGTTGCACTGTTGAAGAACAGCCATGACTGTGATTGAAGAACTCTGGCAAAGACTCGGAGCCGGAAGTGGAGAAACGGACTCACGGTAATAGATGTATTCTATACTGTATGTATGTCGCGTAAGGAAAGATTCCAGTTGGATTCCAGAAGGAGACGCAGCCTGGCAGTATACGCGTCACCGTAACGGACTCGGAGATGAGAATTCAGCGGTGACGTAAGCCTAACGCCACGAACGAGACTCCGAATTGACTCCGAATATCCAAAATCGAGATTGACATCGAACTGACACGATGTTTTGACATTTCAAGACTTCTATGTAGAACTCGCCAGCGGTAATACAATTATTTTGCATCGTTCATCTAAACTGAAGTTCCGGGCTAAAATGCTGGCAGCTCGGAGCTATAGCCTGTCACATAGAAACCCCGAACCACTTCCGAATCCGCCCGGTGACCTATCTCATATGCCACATCCTCAGCTGCATCTTCCAAGTACAACGAAAGTGATCTCCCACTGAGAGATTCCAGCGACCATCTGGGCGCGGCATATTGATATCCAGCGAATCGGCGATCGGTCTCCAAATCGAGGAATCCCAATGGAAAGGCTAGATTTTCTGTATCGCCAGTAAGAAACCCTTCCATTTAGTTTATCCAAAACGACTGTCTCCATTCCCGAAACAGACGTACAACAGGCCAAAATTCCCCTGCAGAAAGACGACAGTCCGCAACTAAGCACATCTTCGACAAAAAGTTCTCCTAAGCCTGAGAAGTGGTGACACCCTTGGCGACAAATGGAAAGGCTACGTCTGCCGAGAAACGACACGCAAGATTTCCCGATGAGACTCGGAACCATAGCGTGTCCGCCTCCTCACACCGTTATCGTCCCCACCGCGCAGGAGAGCGTAAACGCAAATTCCTTACGTTGGCCTAGACATTTCGGTGTCGAGTTTGGTCATGGTCAAACAGGGAGAGGCAGAGATTTCCGGGTTTGACGGACACGTCCGACCTGCCAAAGCGCCTGGGCCCGAATAGAGTGACGAAATTTATGTCGTTCTTTTGATCTGGGTAAGGAGGATTAAGTTGGAACTTGGAACGTACGATGACCTAGTAGTTGCGTGAGTGCGCTTTTCTTCACGGTTTTATTCTAGAGGTCCTCGCCCGCGCGCTCTTATAGAAAAGACTGAACTTTACCCTCAATGACGGATGCCATCTTGACCTGACTGTCATCGTACTCATGACGACTGTACTTCAGGCTTGATAGAATGTGAGTGTGCACAAGGGACCGTGGGGGCGGCTGTGCTGATTTGGACGAGACAAGGTGCCCAACGTCAACATTCCCATTCCAAGGTTCCCTGCCGTTTCTCTTATCAACCCCCCTTCTTTCTCGACGACTCTCAAATGACCTTCCTCCCAATCACCCACACATGCACGCCTTTCCGGTTATTCTACTCTACAACTGCTACGGCCTCCGTATGCCATCCGATGTACAGCGGTGATGTCAAGCCCAGGCCATGCTTGCAGAAACGTCTGTCGTTTGGAAGCATATTGAATGATGATCATCTAGCATGACGCCCCATGAGCCCTGCCCATCACTGCCACCGTAGCCGCCATGTCAAACTTCGTTCATGTTTCGACAAGGTCCACTTCTGGTCGGCAAAATCAGGAACCACCAACACCACCTTGCCTGGCACCTGCGGATGTCTCCATCGAATACTTATGTGCTCAAACGATCAGACACCCAATAACCCCGTGATTATTATTACACAACATCCCTAGTGTTCTTGTACATGCCTTGTTACTATTACAGGCTTTTTCTCTAGGGCGGAATGAGGGTAATTATTACTATATATATATATCGATGTTGCGAAACTCCAAAGTATCAGGCGAACAACATACAAACACCATCTGGACCAGACACTACCTTAGTCGACATCGATTCATGCCAGGTTTGGTCATATTTGAGTTTCTGGCCCACAGCCCGAAGGTTCAAAATGAGATGCGTTCCCTAAAGAAGGTGAGTGGACAGACAAAATAGTGATGAAACGCGGCATACTGCATAGGAATACAGCGCGAAGGTCCAACTGAAAGACAAAGATAAGTATTGGGACATTTACAAAGTAATAATCGTGACGTACGGACCGAGCCCGCCTCGCTTGAACATTTCATTCGGAACGGTCCCTGATAAAAGTGAAAACGAACATGCAACTGACCAAATATCAGTTTGAATTTTCCCACAAGATGTACGCAGAAGCACTAACTAGTGACGCTACGCATAAAAGTGAGTGGATTGGACGCATTCAGATACAAAGATGGTGAACGAACACGACAAAAAATATGCTCCCATCACGAACGAACGCGCCCATGAGTGGCGACATGGTCTCCATCTTACGGATAGTCTTCCAGGTCACCTTTCCATACACGACCACGTAGATCTCCAACACCTTCCATAAAGTCATGGAGAGAAAGATAACTGATAGATCGCGGATCAGATCTTGTTGACCGAGGAACTTTTGCCAGTGTGCGACTCACAAGACAATATCAGATTTGGCACGCTGCACGTTTTTGTTGTAGTCAGTGAACAGTCACCATCACGGAGAAACATATGTGACATACTAAAAAATGAGCGAGAATGTTATATCAACGGGTTTCGAATTGCAGCCTTGCCAAGGCGGCAGCGTCGCCACGACGCCTGCAGCAAGACCCTTGGCCTGCCTTATGCAAGCCCATAGTGTTGCCTAGATATAGACGATGTGCATAATGAGTCACCTGCCGGCGCGAATGCGAGCTAGACCCACAGCAAGATTACCTGACGGGTGTTCCGAGTCGGTCAATCAAAACAATTTTGTAATGAGGACGAGATGACTTACTAAAAGAAAGAGCAAGTAGAATTGCGAATACTGGAGATCTTGCGTCAGCGGAATTGTGAGGTGTGACGATCATGCACGGGACATACTATTTTTGCGGTGGTTGTATATTGCGGACACTCGGAGGAGAAGAATGAGATCCAAGCCGAAGTGCAGCAAGGGAGGGACCCCTCTTAGAACAGGCGTTTGTCAGCATGATAGCTCAAAAACCAACCATAATCGGACGAACAGAAACATCCAATAGTATTGTACTCGACATCTGATTGTGTTCTACGTGAGGAGAAGAAGTGGGCAGGTTCATATAAACGTACTCCTGGAGAGGACGTGATAAGGTGAGTTCATTCGACGGAAAAGAAATAGAGCGATACCTCGATACTGAGATCGAAGCTGGTAGTCACTATTGCCGTTAGGAATTGCGCGATTAATGCAAAAATCAAACATACTTGGAATCATGGTTCTGTGAATTCCGGGTCAGTGGCGGATGTATAATGAAATATAGAAATACGTACACAAGGTAGAAGATAACCGGATATCGCACCAACAAATATAGCACTTTAACTGATGACCATCTCGATCTCCACACATGTTGAACCTGCGGAATAAATGAGTTCAATCAAGCCCGAGCCGAATTTACGGGAAGTGAAAACCACCTCTTTATCAAACGACAGGATGACGTCGTATACGATGAATGTCAAAGCGGCCACTGGTGCGGGAGCATAAGCGAGATCGACTTTGAAGGCACTGTCAAGACCTGCCATAACTATACGTAACTTGGCGCTGAGCCATAAACGCAACGATAGATGTGTCGTCCATAGCAATAGCCGCCGGCGCCATCTTTTAAGCTGGGGAGAGGTGCCTAGGACGGAAGATTGCGCTCTTATAGGTCGTGGCTTTTTAAAGTTCCAACTCATTGAATGATGGATTTAAGTTGTCACATGGTGTGACCATGAGGGGTTCAAACGCGTCAAACCCCGTTATTTTTTCCAACATGCGGAGAAAAGATGTTGTTATAGATCCACCGCATCTGAGAAACTTATGTAATATAAGCACAGATTTCCCGACATATGATATAATAGGTAGTGCGACGCACCAAATAACGTTCGCTTTACGCTCAAACTCGCAGATTTGGCTTAAATCTCGGGTTTTTTCCTTCATAAGTGTACGTGTGGGGATGAAAGATGGAGTGACATTAGTCAAGTGACGTGGCTATGATGGACAGCGTCCGATCCTGATCCGATCGTCGAAGATAAGAAACAATTCATTTTCGGGTCCGACATCGAGTCTAACTCGTACATCGTACACGTGCTAGGCGTATCAAATTGTAATCATTGTAATCATTCTAGTCTCACAGAAAGGTTCAAGCTATCATTCAAAGTTCTATTTTGGTTCTATTTTGGTTCTATTCTCACAGGCGGTGAACGCCACTTCTTTGGCCCTTTCTTAGCATAGCTTCAGTTTCATGAATTAACTTGACTGTAGGGCGATCAATACTTTATGATGGCTCCAACGAGTAATTTGTCAGGACGACCAAGCGGGGGGTGGAGTATAATAATTGAGTAGGAGTCTGATGGAGAAATCGCAAATACTAAACAATCGGATCATGGACAGGCACTTGCCAAAATCGTGACTAGAAACTATTGGAGATCTCGTCCCTCCGGACCGAGGATTCAAGCCTCAATGTCAGGCACTTAAATATCCACATAAAGCAGCAGCAGCAGCGGTAGCAGTAGTAGCCTGGGACATAGTAGGTGCTTAGTACTTCTGCTGCTGCTAATACTGCACATAAAACAAGTAATCTGTAGGCGCATTTGTTCACTAAAATGAGTGCAAATTAGAATACACCCACAAGTTAGATGACGCACTAATCCATGGGCAAAACGATCGAGTTGATCCGTGGACCACGGGATGTGGCATTCCCCGCGCGCGACTTGCGCGCGAGTCGCGACCTGATATGTATGTGCCTGGTCTCCAGTGCGATCGAGTTGCAAGCACCGAGCAGTGTCACTGTTATGTATGGTGATGCATGCAAATTGCTACTAAAATTTTGTCACTACAGCGGTAAGAATATTTGGTGGTACTGGATATTAAAAAGCTGCACATAATAATCAAAGGAAAATCGTGAAAACACAAGAAGAGGGTACCAAGTTACCAACGCTATCGTTACGCAGCTATGGTGTTCCGTACGAAGTTGCTATCGAAATCGGGACCTCGTGATTCAGGTTGAGGCACTGAATCGTTCGGCTGCCGTCAATTTAGATGTGGCGGTCTCATCCTGTGTCGGTGCTCGGGTGCACCGGTGTTCATGGTGAATGATGCATTGGGCGCTGGCGTTGTTTGCGTGCTGGCGGCCAAACGAATGGATGGTCGTGGTGACCGTAGGTGGGACACGGTCTTCCGTGCCCTTTCCTGGCTTGGTGGGTGCGTGGAGAAGTTGAAGGACCATTATGAGGAGCGGATGTGCTGGGGTTGAAGTTGGCCGTGGGGTACCACGTCTGGGAGTGCAGTGCTGATACCAGGGGAAATAGCATTAGTCGCACGAGTTGTCGTTGCCACTTGGTTGCCACGTTGTCGTCAAATGGCTGTTGGCTGTTATTTGCCGTGATGTGGGTGAAGGGTCGGATGCCAGCGGGACCCTGGGTGCCTGACAGTCATACCTCCATGGACACCCACCCTTCCGGGATTACAGCAGGCCTTGTATGTTGAACACCGTCAGTGTGTGAAGGGGGACTCGGAGATAGCAGTAGGCTGGTGGTCGTCGGCCCTCGAGGCTGTAGCCTAGGTTATTTCCAGGGAGATATTGCCCCTTGAACAATGTGCATTTGATGTACGTGCAGGGTTGATACCAGTACTTGGAGTGCGTGCATTGTACGACAGGTGATCAGTCTGTACGAGTAGCAGCGTGTGCGCGTGTAACCCAAACCGCGCGGGAGAAAAATACTTAAATTACAAAGTTCCAGCAGTCCAAACTTATAGACTTCAGGGATGAGGTAACTTGAAGAGAAAAAAAATTTCTTCAGATCCGAGAAATTGTCGTACCTTGTAAGAAGCTATAGCAAAGCTGTAGTGTCTGTATTGATCTTTAGACAAGTGTTCAGCTTGCCAGTCATCGAAGTAAGTCGGGCTTTTTACAACGACGTATCATAATTAGTAGATCGCATTACATCATGATAGACCACCACCACCAGGGTGCATACGCACAACCGTGGTGGTGATTGTTGAAATAAGCCGCGAGAATCTTCAATCTTATAGAAGCACAGGAAAACAACGAAGAAGTAAATTCGCGTTTGACCTCGGTGAGCTAGAGAGGTAAACGGATAGGGACGCATCAGTAGACTACTTATATAGACTTCGTGCCGCAATAATGTACCTGAAAAACTACGGAGTGCGGAATGATGAACGGAACAATAAAAAACACGGCTGCTGCCGGGTACACGTGAGAATTATCCTTTAAGTTCTGGTCTATGCAGAGTATTTTAATCTTCCTGACTGTGGTTGCGAGCGAGCGGTTCCAAACCCTTTGAGACAAACTGACTCCACTCACCCCGCGCGATTTGATTTGGCGGATGTCAGTGGTGTCACGTGTTGTTGGATCCGTCAACGACTCTTGCGTCACACTTTCTTGGCAAGCTATCAGTTATACGTTGGAGCAACAATCAATTCACAAAGTATATTATCCATCCTTGGGCATGGTCTATCCAGTTCAATAAATTGTCGTGACAGACGTCAGAGGCATCGTCCTCTGGTGTCAGTTCTTGGGCTCTGATGTCATAGTAATAGGTTTACGAATTTTCGCCTACAGTCATTATCCTCACTTCTCACCACTTCTATCTGACCTTTTTCGTTGCATGTAGGAACCTCTGTCATCAAAGCTGGCCATTTATCTACATCAAGTTCATCATTCAACTCTGCAATGTACCGGATGTTGCCTAAGTGACGTGTCTAGGTCTTCGACTCGCATTAAGTTCATGTTCGGACGGTTCAAGTGCCAGTGTGCTTACTACCTTGGAACAGGTTAAAAACGATCGGAATGCCCGATACGCGGGATCCACCCGGATTATCCTGTTAGAAAATACGTCACTACGGCCGGCTCGATTGCGCGTGGGCTGCTACATAGTCTGTATCATCAAAGTGCATGTTCACACTTTCTTTTCTTTATACGGACTACGTACTCATCCAGCTATCATTATAACAGTCCAATCGCTAGCACGGTGAACAGACTACTAGTTTCGCCACACGTCTACCCACGTTTGATCCGCAGACATGCGCCACTTCCCCACAAACTCCTATCACGCCCAGGGCCATCGTCGTAGTCCAGTTGCGGTGTTAGGCGAGTGCGTATGTTCCCACTCTTGGTAATTCTGCATCGATCTCAACTTCCTTTACAGAGATACGATTTGCCACCGTCAATTATGTGGCTGCATAACCTATATGCGCGGTTGGATATCTGTTCGTCTACAAGAGTTCCATGGACGTCGCATGCGAGTTATCGGACAAAGTCAGACGTTTCCCAACTCGGCCTCGATCGCGTGTTTCTGCGATGAGGCGAACCGCCATGCTTAGCTCTAACATTCACCAGTCAGTGTCATTCCCTTTTTCTAGCTTACGCATACTCGAATCTAGTTCCCACCCGGACCGACGCTGGATATTTAGTGGTAGTCGACTGCCCAGTGCGTTTGTTAAGACATCCTCACGTTCGCTCTGTCAGGTACGCATCTGATACTGTGCAATGCAGCCTCATCTCACCAGAGCGTCATGAGATGGACAGTCCACGGATACTTGCTCCCAACGCTCCCACACAAATCAGCCAACATACGATCACACCCTCACCTAACAGACGTGTTCTCGGAAGAGCAATTCTATCGCTGAGGATTTCCAGAAACCAGAAACCAACAGTGACAATTCTGCTCTCGGGTATCAACCGAGAGATTGGTGACAAGGGGCGGGGCCGCCACGGTATGTTTCACTTGTTCCATCAAGTTGTTGGATTTTACACAGACATCGGTGAGGCTAGATGGGGACCGTCACTCAGGCTGGCGTTAGGTTTATGGATGCGGAAATACTTCATATTCTTGATGGAAATGTCGGTCGGTTGCCTACTCCACATAAAATCCTCCATTGTATCGCTGTTCTGTGTTGTTGCATTTCAGAGCGGTAACATGATGTAGAATTTGTGCTGCATGTATCCATTGCCGATCTAAGTCCGCTGGGCGACGGTATGTTTATCAGTTCGTGGAACTCGGTGAGGGTCAGGAGCCTTTGAACCTGTCACGGATTCAAACTTCGACACAACATCAAAACTATATTGTATTGCCAGTCACCTGTCACCATTCACTGGGGTGAGTAAGGACCCCGGATTATACCCCCTAAGGCCATTCGCCCATCCGGACAAATTTTGGGAAAAAATTGGCCTTAGGCCAGTTCCAAAACGGACAGAATGGGGCAAAAATGGGGGTACAGCTAGATCGGGTGACCGGACAGGAAGTCACCATTCATGTGAAGGCTACATCCCCCAACCGGACATGATGCTTCAGTGCAATTAGATTAATCTATTGAGGCTTGTTGGTGAGGGTTCGAAACTTGTTCTGTTTGATATATTTTATCCACTTTTTTATTTGCACCACTTTGTTTTTTTTCCCTTCCCGGAGATACTAGCACTGTCAATCAGTTTGGCACACTCGATACGTAACGCTCCTGGGAAGAAGAAGTACTCGACAACGTTGATGCGCTTCCTGTCTTCGAGACTCAAGAGTAGATCGGTGTCGGGAAAAAATACACGGTGCTGCCAAATTCAACTTTCAAGGATGCAATGAAACTTTCGAGAAAGCGAGGAAAAAGGAATGGGGTAGTGGATGAAGAACTGGATGATGATGAATGAATTTTCGCTCTCTTTCTTCACCTAGCTTGTTGTCCTGTTGTCTGGAAGTAAAATTAGGTATTTGGGGTGCATCCCCGCGATTTTTGGGCTCTGAGGAGGCTGTTTCCCGCCATCCGGACAAATTTGAGAGCCTGGTGAGGCTGTTTCTGTATTCCGGACAAAACCCCCAAAACGTCCAAAATGCTAGTTCTAAACCGGACAAAATCGCCAAACTCAATCCAGACAAATTTTCGGAAATCCCGAAATTTTTGGAATAGCCTTCGAGGGTATAATCCGGGGTCCTGGTGAGTATCCCTCTTAATTTGGGGCATCTTTGCCATGATCGTAGTGGTGCCTTGTCTTTGGCACCCTGGCGTGTTCCGTCGGAGAAATAGAATATTGCTGCACCGGTCCCTAAACGGATATGTCCAATGCACGTGGACAATCATCCCAGGGTTGTCTAACGGTGAGATAAGAGTGGTGTATATACCCTTTCTTCTCCACATAGTCGTCCTGTCATGTTCCCCCTCCGTAACGCTGCTGTTGCTCTGCTCGGTCTTTTTAATCTTTTGCCAATCGCCGTTCCCGTGGTTCCCGACTTTCCGTACGGATCTAAACCAGTTCGAGGTGTCAATCTAGGTGGCTGGCTCGTCCTTGAAGTCAACTTTCGTGTTTCATACGTGTAGTCCTGGTGTTGA
>QMFE01007724.1:0-10137 GCA_003314665.1 Tricholoma sp. MG77 | reverse complement strand
AGTAGATCCTACACTTGCCTCCTTCCTCTGAAACTAGTACCCAATAATGCAAATAAATGACCATAGATTATGTGAATTGAAAAACGAGCAGTTGAAGAATGATTATGATTGTGGATTGAAAGTTGAGACCACATCAGCAAACCCTGGGCCATCTATGGGACTCTGCAGCAGTGCTACATAGAGCCCATAGTGTTTATCTTCTGTATAACCCTCCCACAGCTCTACTGCAGTACTCCCACAGCTCTATGCAGTACTCCCACAGAACTATATACTACAGGCTCTCAGGCCATATCCTATGAGACCAGTAGCTTGCCAAGTCAGTATGTGACAAATAACAATTGGCCATATTGTCCAAGTCATTGACATTATGCAATAAATAAAACATGTCATTGTTATACTAATACAAAAGCCAGGCTACATTCAAAGAAATATCTATATTAGATCCCTCTGGCAAGAAGTCACAATGAAACAAACTATAAGAATCAAGTATAAGTGAAGCAAACATACAGAAGGCAAACTAGATACTTACTTAGTGATGGGCTTTAGCAATAAGGTCCAGTGGCCTACAAATTATTAGCTAGTTAGTTGAATAAAAACAATGAAAGTCAGAAGAGATAGCCTTGCAAGTATTTTGCAAATCAGCAAAGCAAGTTAATAAGAATAGTGGTCAGTATGTGGGAGAACAGGGGAAAGGGGCTGTTGGCATCAATCATCCCACACCATTGATGCCAACAATGATGCCCCTGCTCCTCGTCCTCCCCTCCTCACCTCACTACTGCCACCACCCCATGAATGGTGACAACAATGACAGCTGCAATGACCCTAATACCTGGCAACACTGCCAGTAGGGCAGCCTAGTGTTTGAAAGTCTGGTCTGGTCTGGTTTTTTGCCCACCTCAGGGGGCAACCATGAATTGGACCAGTTCATGTATTTCAAAAAATATATGCAACCATAGACTGGACTGGTATAAACCAGTCTGTCATGGTTGCCTAACAGTTACTGAACCGGTCACAACCAATCCAGAACTAAACTGGTCTGGACCATGTAAATAATACGAATTGTAATCTAAGCTGAACACTAAAACTACATTCACACCCTGCAAGCAGAGGCTCGCAGTGGTGGAGGGGTGCTACAAATAAAAAGAAGAAAAAGGGGGCCCCCCACTATCCTGTGTTTGCAGCAAGTGCAGGGGGTGTCCCTTGTCTGATTGTCCCTCGTTTGTCATCCCTTGTCTGTCATTCATTGCCCACTGCCTGCTGCCTGTTGTCCCTTGTCTGTTTGATTAGCCATCAGCACCCACGATCCACCCCACAAGCAGTTGCTCATAGTGGCGGGGGCAGGTGCTGGTTGTGAATGGTCCTGTTTCAATGGGGGATATATGTAGGGGGTGGGGTCAATGGTGATGTGGCGGGTTTACAGGGTCATGGTGTGCTTACCTCACTGCCTCACACAGGCACTCATCGGCAAGGAATACCATCTCCCCCTGCGAGCAGTGGCTCGCAGGCAGGGTAGCGGTTCATCGTCATAGTTAATAAGCACCTGCATACCCCTGTTGATAGGTCCACCTCGCAGTACAAGCTCTGGAATCGATTTAGCGGATCCAAAGTTAGTCAATGCACAGCCACAAACATTCACGATCATTCCCCGATCATTTTGCATCTATTTTCGGCATCTTTCGAACCTTTTTGGCTATTCTGCGAGCTTCCAAACAAATTTCGGACATTTTCGAAGATTTCGCAATTTTTGATCCTATTTCGCACACTTCAGCATGGTGATACTTCGCGCACCTCCCATCACTTCCCCCTTATGTAATCGACTTCGATGAACCACATTTCGGCTATATTGATGAAGCTCACATCACCTCGAGCCACATTGCACAACACTTTGCAATATTTTGCAATTTTTGTGATTTTAGTGAAAATTAGAACAAAAGGACAGTCTATATTTCGATTTATTGTCTCCCACACTCCTTAGACTCATGTTTATTGTTCCAATTCAGTTATCACTTTATCCCTGAAGTCCACATATTTTCCATCTCCTCATGTTTCCCTCATGTTTCCCTTCCCCTTTTAGCTACATTTCCTTGTAACATAAAAACCTTGTATTATCTATGATAAAAAAAAAGGGAAGCATCCCCAAAGTCTAGTATTAGTAGTTGAGAGCTAAAAACTCTCTTCTCATCATTTGAGTCATAAGTTTCAGTCTGAAAACTCTTCAGACTTCATCAAAACTTGTTCGTTCGTGTTTAGCCTTCCGAAAATATCGACATCCTCTTGTATTCATCATCATTCACATCTTGCATCATTTATCTATTTTTACATCACTCGCTGATATCGTCAAGACCTATTTCGCAACCTCGAAAAATATCGCAACGTCTCGAAAATCATCGTAACTCTTCGAAATTACTTCGCACATCCCGAAATAGCTTTATATCAAGTCCCCCATCATAACTGGAGATTGGTGAAAGTTTAGAACAACTCGCAACCTTCCTGTGACTTGTGTTATACCAAATAGGACCATTTTAGGTGTTTTGTTTGGGTTTCCGGGTTGAGTATCATCACTGTGCGAGCAGCAGCTCACAACGGCAGGGGCAGGTGCTGGTGCTGGATGGATGGCATTGCTGTTGGGCAGTTGGATGGTAAGCAATGATGTGGCAAGCTTATGGGTTGGAATGCTTACCTTGTGCATACCCTGCTGCATCCCCTCGCACTGTCGTCTCTGCTCCCTATCAGTGTTGTTGCCAGCACTACCATCTCCCCCTGCAAGCAGTGGCTCGCAGGCAGGGTGGTGGTGCTGTGTTGTTTGTGGTTGTGGTTGATGTTGCTGTGAGCAAGGTGGGGCCATCTATGGTTGTTTGATGGTGGTGAGTTGTGAACCCATCAGCACACGCATTCCCCTGTGCGAGCAGTGGCTCACAGCAGTGGGGGCAGGTGCTGGGTTGATGTTGAGCGATTGGGGTAGTCAGCGGTGATGACATGGGGGGATGTGGGGGTTACTTACCTTGTGTGTGCACCACTGCATAGGCATCCTAGGCCCACCCTGCTGTCATCTCATCTCCCTCGTCATAGTTGTTGTTGTTGTCCACTGTCGTCAGTGCTGTATCATTTGGCTTTGTCATTGTCATTGTCTCTGTCATCATCAAAGATAGCATCAATGATCCACCCTGCAAGCAGTGGCTCACAAGGCTGGTCATCAGTGCCAGGTCATTGTTGTCTCTGTTTGTTGGCTAGCCCAGTTGTCCATTGTTGAAGACCCACCCCATGAGCAGTGGCTTGTGGGCAGGGTCATTGTTATATTAAAACCTACAAAAGAAGCAAAGAACAATATTAATAGAAAAGAGAATAAGAAAAACAAGAAACGAGACTTAATTATCATGTGTTGGAGCCTTCTCCAACATGGGCGTTGGTTGTCAAACATGTAGAACACACATGACATGGCAGATTTGCAGCCATGGTGTGCCATTTGTGGTGGTTGAAGGGGCATGGGGGGTCATCAATGTGGCCATTTGTGGAGTGGTGGTGGAATGGTGGTGGAGACAGAGTGAGTGTGGTGCTGGTGGCTGTGGGACAGTGGTGCCACTTTGTTTTTTGGGAGCCCAAGCATGACCAAATGGTCTGTGCATGGCCACAGGTATATAAGCACTCATGAAATCTGTGATTTTTCCTTGGGCTTGCTCTCTCACCCATAAATGTGAGTAATATAGTATCAATAGTATTTATTTAAATTTAAAATGTAGTATATGTAGTGTGTATTATATTTTCATACCTTGCAAGGCTGATGCAACTGAAAGTCCGGTCCCAAACCAGTTGAGGTCAGTCTATTAAGATGTTCTTCCATGGATGAACCATGAACCAGACTGGTGAGAATGTTAGGGCAACCGCAACCAATGGTCTGGTTGCGATCAGTCCGGTTCAGTTCAGTTCACAGTCTTTTTTTGGTCCAATAGACTGGACTTTCAAACACTAGGGCAGCCTATGAACTATGTCACACATTACTCAGCCCAAATGATGTTTATCATCATTTGGGCCACAAGTAATTTTTTTTTCTCTTTACTTTCTTTGTTTTGTGAATTAACTAATTGTTTTTATTCATTTTTTAGGCTAAAAACAACACTTCAATCCTGACATGGCATGCTGTATGCCTAGCTGCCCACATCACCCTTCCCCACTGCTGCAAGCCCCTGCTTGCAGGGTGGGTGATGGGGTGGCTATCAGACAGCAATGCTGTGCAGGGGGGATGCCAGGAGATGCCAGGAGGCCTGTGCAATGGAGTACATACAAGGTATGCACCCCAGCCTCATACATCTGCCACCTGGCACTGACTGCCCACCACCACCCTTGCCAATGCCTGCAAAAGCCAACACTGCCAACCACCACCAAATGATGTTGCCAACAACATCACCGCCACTGTGAGAAACTGCTCACAGGGTGGATACAGGGTGCAGGTACATGTGGATGACTGGGAGGTGGCAGATGATACCATCCACCCCTGCCATGAGGTAAGGGAGACACCAGGGGGGCAAGGGTGAGGGAGGGAATAAAACAACCGCACTGGCCCCGCGCCTACAAGCATTTGCTCATGTGGTGGTTCAGACTGTCTCAGCCACAATGACAGGGAATGGGGCAAGGGAGGAGGATGGGGGGATGAGAGCCCAGCACCCGACACCCACTGCTGCAAGCATTTGCTTGCAGGGTGGATTGGGTGCTAATGGCCACATCACCACTGGTCAAGCACCTACACCTGCCATCTCACTCTCCAGCAAAGTGGCAGTTTTTCATTATGTAGCACCTGCTGCCTCCCCTGTCAGGGCAGCTTTAATTATTTTGTATGACTAGTTTGTAATTTAATGTACACCTTTTGCATTCAGAATCTTAGTACAAATTGATTGGGACTTCAGAGAATTGAGTTTCACTCAAGTTTTGCTTGCAGTATACTCCTGGAGTTCTACAAACTGTCTACCATATCTACCATATATACAGGTAGTGATGTTTTGGCCCAGCTTGGCCCAAAAGCCCTGGCTTTGGCTTTCTTGAGACCTGGGCCAGGCCAAAGCCCCCACTCACAGCTTGGCCCAAGCCATGGCTTTTGGGGCACAATATCATATTAAGCAGTGGGTGGCCAGTGTGGGTGGTGAAGGATGTGTAGCATGGTGAAAACAATGGCACACATCGTTGAGTACTTCCTGGGTGAGCCCTATAAGAAAATGAAAAGGTGCAAACAACCAAGAGTGTGAGAAGAACATGAAAATGCATTTAGAATTGAGAATGCAACAAGAACCTAGAACATGATAATGTGTTGGGAGCTAGGTCCAACCCTAGGATTGTGAGAGCACCAGCATGCAGCTGTCCCTTGCCAGTGTTGAACCATGGAAAACCCATTGTTAGATAAGTCTATGCAAAAATAAACAACATTGGGATGAATGAACATCAAGATATGTTCATTTGAGCTGTAGCCAGCACAGGGAATGCACCAGCACACCATTGTTCCATGCCCACATCAAAAATTGTTAAAACAATGAGAAAACTAGTCATTGTACATGGCTCCATGAAGAGAAACAACAACAGGACATCTTGATGTTCATTTGAGTGGTAGTTGATGCAATCAATGCCACACCAACGTGCCAACATCCCCCCTATGAAACAATGAGAGAGCCCATTGTTAGACAGGTTTCTGCAAAGGGAAATGACAACAGGATGAATGAGCATCAAGAGACATTCATTCAAGCTATAGCTGGCACAAACAACACACCAGCACATCATCATCCCACACTAGTGTCAAAAAATGTTGAAGAAAAATGTTCTTCAACAAAAGAAGTCAGTAAATGATGGGCAGCACTGTTGATGCTGCCCCCAGCAACTCAAACAAGTTACTGACCTGTTTTCCAAGACCAGGTGAGTATAAAAACTCATTGGAATCCTTTCTGAGGGTATTGACCCTTGTATCCTTGTCATCTCCACATTCCATTGATGGTTGTGGTTCGAAAAGAGCCTATGGCTCAATTTGAGCCAGGTCCAGCATGGGTTAGGTTGTTCTCTGCCTTAACAGGCCAATTTTCATGATCCCATGTTCCCATGTCTATTGTGGACAAGTCATGGCAAAAGCGTTAGGAATCTCACTTCCGAGTCTGTGCTTGGTATGTTAAACACTGAGTCATTGTCTTCATGCACTTGTCATGACTCAATCATGTAGGGAGTAGTAGTTAAATAGACATGGCTACAGAATTGTAGCAGTATATAAACCAATTATGGTAAAGATACAAATGAGAAATGGTATATGTACTTACCATCATTGTGCATCTGAGTCAGCTCACAGAAGAATTTGGACTCACAATGTGATCAATCCTCAGCAGTCTCCGAATCTGGCCAGCAATGGAAATCCAATGAAAATCTAACAAGGTGATGACCAAGTTGGACTTCAAAAACTTATCAAAACATCATATTTCAATTATTTGCCAAGTTATACCTTTGTAGTGAATTTTGGAACAAGTTTCAAAGCCCTGGCATGAGCTGCCAGCTTTGGCTTTGAGCTGTCCTGAGCTGAGCCAAAGCCGTTGCTGAGCTGTCACCTTTGGCCTGGCTTGGCTTGGCTTACAGCTTTGGGCCTGGCCAGGCACATCACTATATACAGGTTTGCTACCAAGTTACTGCCAGATAACTATGACATCTACGGTGTCTACAGAAAGTCTACAGCAAGTCTACAGTGCCTATAGTGTCTACAGGGATTTCCAGAGTTTGCTGATGCAAATTGCAACCAAGTCAATTAGTAGCAGTCAATGTAGGCAATTATTGGATGATTATCAATCAATAATCGTGTCAATAATCCAAGTCACCTTGACCGTGACAATTATCAAGGGCGATTATGGGACGATTATTGGACACAATTATTTTGACAGATCTATGATCTTCAGCATGATGTAAGCAAACATGTAAGCACATCATTGATCAATAATCACCTTCGATAATCACCCAAATAATTGTCAAATCGCCTCTGTGATTATTGCCATAATCATGATTATCCATGACCCAAAAATCGTGGACATAATCCCTGGATAATCGCCCTACTTTGACTGCTACTATTATACCTGAATCATATGTCAACTTTTGCACTATTTTTGTCTCACTTATCCCATGCCTATGTACTACTATCAATCTTATTGTTTACCTGCTAAGATGAAAGTATCATTGTGTTCTTGAATCTCAGCCTTGACTTAGAATGGAATGCATTCGCAACTAAGTTCGCAATGACACGGCTGCCAAGCATGTGATCGCTTTGTCAGCCATTGTTACTGCCGAATTTGCAGCGACAGCATGTTTTGCAAGTTTGCAGCGACACACTGTGACTCAAAGTCCGGCGACACACTCAAAGTCCAGTGACTGCGACATTCTAGTATATATTAAAGGTATGTGACTATATGTAGGTTTAAAGTGACTGCACTAGCTTATTCCTGTGACCACAGGAAATATTCCGGCGACATACCAATGTATGTCGCGCGACAAAGTATGTTTTACATGCGACATTTATTTTTTGTGCACTTTAACCACCATACTAGTGGGACGTTATGCAATCCGCCTCATGGTCCACCGCGGCAGTAAATGGAGTGTTGCAGTTGTCGGACTTGTATTGTATATTCAATGGTCCTCTCACGCAGTAACCCTCCGCGTCTGAAGAACCGTGCTTGAGAGCGGTGGTATAGTTCTCCAGTTCAGTTGCGATTTTCTATTCTATTCTACAACATTCCTTTCCCCTCGCGCCCCGTGTCTCGCGCCTCCGCACTCTTTGGGGATCAATGTAACGGTAAGGTAAGTAAGTAGGCAAGTGCATGCGAATTAATTCCCTCGCAACTGTCCGGGCAGGGATTCGAGATGGATGCTGATGCAGATATGGATGCGGATGTAGATAAATAGAACAGTGAGAGTGGTGGTTGAGTGATAGAGGGGATGGGTGCCGGAGAGGGAGAGGCAGATAGAAGAGGCAGATAAGGGAGAGGGAGATAATGAGGTACAGCGGAGGGCACGGCGAGGGGCACAGCGAAAAGGGATGGCAAGAAGACACAACGAGGTGATGCCACGCCGTTGCGATGGAAACGGCTTCATCGTCCAGCGGCACAACAACCAAACTTGACAGAACGCACAGCCCAAAGCTCGCCTAGCCCCGCAGCCTGTGTTGGTCGCTTCCGCAGTGTAGATCCATAGACAAGGCAACGGGAGTCAAGAGCGTGAGGAGATAGTGCCGTCCCGCCTATGCCCCCTGAGAAAACCCGAATTCACATTCATCTTCGCGTTCATCGTCGCCCTCGTTCTTGCCCTTTTCATCCATTCTTACAGTTCCAGGCTTGCTCATGTGTTCGCCTTCACGGAAGCTCGTACTCACGATGTGGCCCTGTTGGAAGGTGGATGCGGCGGAGGGACGACGAGAGCGAGAAGGGGCGGGGGTTATTAGGATTGGTACTGGAATTTAGGGAGTGGTGTAGGTGTTCTTGGGTGGAGGATGGGAAAGATGGTAGGGACGAGGACGGGGACGGGGACGGGGACGGGGATTCGAAGGTGTTGGGCAATGGAATGAGTCTTCTTGCGCATTTGGCTGAGCTTGAGCAGGAGATGGATGATGTGACGTGAGCAGTCGAGGGGGTTTGTCCTTCCTCCCGAGCCGCCGCCCTGTCTTGCGAAATCGAATTCCGGCTGTGATGGCGGGAACAGCGCGGCGGGAGCGAAAGCGATGGCGTGCCAGTGTGCGGGGCGTGTGTGAGGGATTGTTGGCCAGTCGAGACCTGCGATGTGCGGGGATGGTGCAGTAGATAGATCATTTGCTCTTCATTCGGTCCGTACGGAGTCCACGTCGTGTCGTGGTCTTGTGGTGAGGGAGGGGATTGATACGATAGAACCCGTGAGACCGTGACGGCGGTTGGCAACTTGGCAGGTGGCGGCATGGCACAGAAACAAACAACAGGACATGGATGTCTCAAGAGTCGTCTAGCGTGTACTGTTTGATGGAATAAGATTGAAGACGCACCATTATAGTAATAATAAGTACGCTAACATCGATAAAGAAAAACGACAGTACGTCCGTTTCTTCTAGCACCATATCCAATCCATCCAATCAACTTCTCTACAGCCGCTTCTTCTTCGACACAATGATCTTTCAACCTGTCTCTGCGATGAATCGAAATCATTCACCCTCCGTACCACCGGCGACGAACAAGATTTCCCAACGAAACAAGTGTACCCTATACCCAACGAGTCTGCCTGCTGGCCAACGGTCACCTACCGCCCTTGCCGGACCGGTGAGTGTAACCACAAGCCTATTTCCTGGTGACACCGATATTACGCGTTGATTCAGTCATGGTTGGGCGGGAATGAAGGTTTCCACTGAGCGTATGGACTCGATCAAGAAGATTGGGGTTGTTTGTCTAGCAGAACGGGAGGATGTATACGGTTACGAGGGAGGTGGAGAGTATGGGAAAGGTCGATGCGCCGCTGTATACCAACGGGTGAGTTTGCTCAGCATTCGTTTTCTCTTTATATATATACATTCGTACTAGCTAACTCGCCTATAATCGGCATTTCGATACACCCGCCGTGCGCCTCTAACCTGCCGCTTCCTCAAGTACAGTAACCATTCGTGATCTCCCCCACCGCGCAAGGGTACGGGGGTGTATTATCGGCCCCGATATTTCCATGTTGACTTTGACCATGTTAAGCAGGGTGTGGAGAGGATTCCAGGATTGACGGATGCAGTGTTGCTGGACGCCTTGGCCTGAGGATGATAACGAAGATCAGGTTGTTCCTTAGGAGGAAGACTGTATGTCGTTAGGAGGTTAAGAGTGCTAAGAAGCTTTACAATTGAAGTAGATCGAGTGTCATCTACATTTTGAAATTCGTTGTCTGGCTACGGGAGACTATGGAACCATGCATATACCAAGCTTAGTCCTCTTCCGTTCCCTCGTGCTAAGCCGTAGTGCCTTGGTTTCCCAACGTACCTCAGAGAAAGAGCCCAATGTCGTCGCTATCGAGGCTTCGCACAGGACATACACATAACGGCTCATCGATTTCGAGTGTGGGATGCAGGGTGCTAGGTGGGGGTATATTCGGATGCAGAACACGTGTCTTTTGTCCACCCCATGTTCCGTGTTCCTCGGG
>QMFE01007655.1:0-16418 GCA_003314665.1 Tricholoma sp. MG77 | reverse complement strand
ATCCTTCCCCACTTTTTCAACACATGTAATTGTAACAGTTGGAAGCGGATGTAGTCCTTGTGGCCATCGGACGACGACCGTACGTCGAAGGATTAAACCTGGAAGCCATTGGGGTCGAGCTGGACAGCAAAGGCCGCATCGTCATCGACGACCAGTTCAACACCTCCGTCAAAAACATCAAATGCATCGGTGACGTCACCTTTGGACCCATGCTGGCCCACAAGGCTGAGGAAGAGGGCATTGCTGCTGTTGAATTCATCAAGTCGGGACACGGCCATGTCAACTACAACGCGATTCCTTCAGTCGTGTACACGCACCCAGAGGTATCATGGGTCGGCAAGACAGAACAGGAGCTCAAGGCTGCCGGCGTGCAATATAACGTGGGCAAATTCAGCTTTACAGCAAACTCGCGCGCGAAGACAAATCTGGACACGGAGGGCTTCGTAAAGATTATCGCAGAGAAGGAGACCGATAGGATCTTAGGAGTACATATCATTGGTACGCGTTTTTTGTGCCTGGTTGGTTTGAGTTGTGATTTACTGTGTGGTGTTGTAGGGCCGAACGCGGGTGAGATGATCGCAGAAGGTGTGTTGGCAATTGAGTATGGTGCGAGTGCTGAGGATATCGGGAGGACAAGCCATGCACACGTAAGTCTTTCTGGGTTCCTTATCTTCCAGCACTAACAAGCCTGACTCGGCGCGTCCAGCCTACACTGAGCGAAGCGTTCAAAGAGGCGGCGATGGCTGCATACTCGAAACCTATACACATGTAATCCACGTGATTTAGAATTTGATATCCATTATCCATTACTTACCATGTACAGAATTTTAATGAAATACAAAGGTCTGACATTTCTTTCGTGCACTCAACCCGTCGCGTTTCGTAAGGATTTTGTACTTTGTTTGCCACCCACATTGGCTCAAAATGGATCAAGAATAATATTAATACGGGTGGAGGGCAAGTGCACGCATGAACGAATATGAAATCATGTAGCACAGCTTGCTAGCAGATTCAAGGGGACGTCTATTATCTATAACTGACCTAAGATGATACATATTAGATCACTACTCATACTTGAGCATAAGGAAGGAAGGAAGGAAGGAATAATTGCCAGCGCGGTCCCATTAAGGAACAGCTGGTTTCCGTACTTGTTTGACAATGCTGGTGGCGGTAGCAAAGTTTAAAATGAAATGGACTTACGAGAAACTGCACCTCAGCGTTTTTTGCCCTTTGCCCTCCTTTTTGGCGCCGTTATTGATTCAGGAAGCCATTCATTAGCCGGTGGGTGCGATTCCTCCAACAAGGATTTTTTCTCTGGTAATGGCTGAGTTGTCGCTGCGCTGTCCGTCGAATCCGCTTGCGTTGAAGCGGCTGCTATTTCTTCAGGACTTACTTCTTCGCCCCGCCTGAGCCGCGCAGCAATTTCTGGGGTTACACGGATGCGACGAACGTTGGTCTGGAATCCAGGTGCTGTTCGAGCGGGTGATCAGGCTTGGGAGGTATTCTGCTGCCTTACGCACCTCCTTTCCCTATGCCGTACAGTCTCAGCTGTCTTGCAAGGTACCATTTACGAACCAAATAAACTGACAGGAGTGCGATTGAAGGGATTCTGATATGTACGATGATCCCAAATTCTGAGACCGAAGGATGGAACGTACTCACGTCACCCATAACATAGATGGGTATTCGTTGCTAGAAGTCATATTGTCGCGTCGTCGTTGCTACTAGTAGGACTGTCTGTAAACAATATTCGCACGCTTACACCCTTGCTGCCGTTGTTCCAGCATCAACAGGAAGAATAGCTCCGGTCATCCATCTCGCTTCTTCGCTTGCCAGGAATCGCACTGCTGCACCACAATCCCATCCATTGCCCTCTGTCTCCAAAAGGTTTCGCTTCCTACGAGCTTCGCGAACGTCGGGATTCATGCTGCTATGCGTATAAACCATCGGCGTGTATAACATACCTATGCGTTGTCAGGGCTGGAAAATGATACAACATGAACCAGAAAGCCCTACCTGGGCATACACAGTTCACTCGAATCCCCAAAGGCCCGTGATGGACGGCCATTGCCCGTGTCATGTTCACAATGGCACCTTTGCTCGTGTGATACAGCAACATCGGTGTCCCACCAAGTAGCCCGGCCGTGCTTGCGATGTTCACAATGCTTCCCCTCCCGAATAGCCTGTCTGGAATGTTCTTCTCCATCTCTGGTACGGCATACTTCGCCATCAGCATCATACTCGAGACGTTGACTTCAATTCCCTTCGCCCACTCCGTTAGTTCAATATCTACAGCCGTTCCTTGAGGCCCGGCGACACCAACATTATTGATCAATATATCTAAATGGCCATACTTCTCGACGGCAATTGCCACAACGCGCTTGCAATCGGCCTCTTTAGCTACGTCGGCCTCGACCTCTACCGCCATTCCTGCCCCAAATTCTTCTTCGATCATGGAGACGGTCATTTTTGCCCATTCAAGGTTGATGTCAGCACAGACAATGGATGCTCCGGCCTCCGCGAGCAGGATTGCTGCTGCACGACCATTCCCAATACCAGCTGATCGAGAACCAGCACCCGTTACAATGGCGACCTTTCCTGTCAGAGATCGTGAGGGACGTGCGGGATTTTCGTAGTCCGGAAGATTCGTTCGCGAATTGGACATGGATGGCAGGAATGAAGCTGCTGCAGCTCTATATCGGTATTAAAGATTCATGACTACAACGTGACTCACGAATGATCAAGATCTTAGGCGTCATTCTGAGTCGCAATTGCACCTCTTTAATACAATTTACCAAGTCTTCCACACATCATTTTCCATCATCTAGTTCTGCATGGCACCACTCTGGAAACCCTAGCGCTGGAAGGACTTGGAGTATGCGCTACATGCCCATGTCATCCCTCAATGGAATTATGTTCTCTGGATCTGCGCTGTTAGAAGGAGCTCTCCCGAAGTGGCACATCCATATTCTACAACTCAAATACCACGGCATCAAAGTTATTCTGCTCACGACTTCTGAAACGGTACTGATCTAACGTGTTATTCCACAACATCACTACGTCATATCTCTTGCTGAAGGTGGTACTAGTATATGGCTCCTTCTCCTCTTTGGCCTAGTCATTAAACAAAATACTTGCACATTCGCCTGGCTAACAAGTGACCTAGGGCACGTCATTCTTTAACCATGAAGTACGAAGGGTATCGACCATTATCTTTAGAACACGCTCAGATCCCTTCAACGCGCCAGCACCATAATCAATACAATTAATTCCCCAATAACCGTCTCCGAATGGCGATGAAACTTGTAGAGTGTTATCCTCGTGGCTCTGATCCAGATATCCGACAGCAGTGTCGCTCGGACCGAAGGTGCGGAGCGTTCATTTCAAGTATGTAGTTTCAAGGTTGAAACCATGTGAGATTATAAAAATGAAACAAGATGGAATCCGTTTGATCGAGGTTACGTTAATGTTGCGGGCCCAGCAGGTCCAGCCAGTTGAAGTGGCATAGCAACTATTCGGGCTCCTCAGTTACTAAGGATCCAAGCACTTACGCGGGCAATCGCGTCCTTCACGAGGGCTGCACGCCTTGCTGATGACCGATCCCTAGTACATGAGCAAGCGTCGTCTACAGGTATCGACGCTCGCTCATAGCTGTACGAGGGAGTGCTCACTGGCACGAGTCTACCTTGCTCAATTCTCCAGTGCAACTTGGAAGTTAGTGTGACATACATACTGTGCTCGAGATGTACTGCCACGTGGCACACTTCAAGCTTCAAGCTTCAAGTTGTAAGTAAACCGTTTTGAAATTGAACACAGCCCAACCTGACTTCTGTATCCTTGAGACTGTAAATCACTCAACCGGTCCTCTGGTATCATACTGTCCGTGCTTCTGAGTCGTGACAGATGCAGTCCACCCGAGTGTAAGCATTTCGATCGTTGAGCCTGCATCACGTATAGCAAAATCGAACTTGCGCAACAACTAGAAGTAATGTTCCTGTTCCAATCCGGTTCAACGTAGAAGGCAACAGGATGCCCGAAAGTTCGACGATTTATTTAGTACACGCGTGATATGCTATAGCAAATATGTGCAAGTCCATTCCGAGTCCTTCAATGGGCCTGCCCAAACATTGTAAGTGCTCACAGTATAGACGATTTCAATGCCAGAAAACCGATGTGTGCTGGGGTCAACCAACCAAATCTTGCCTCCGGTAAGCCATATTTTTGTTCAAGTGTCACTGTATGAAGCCTTGGAAGGTCAAGTGAGAGCATATGTATGGTACCATAACACATTAGCACTCAGCGCTCAGCCGCCAAGCAAACGTTGGCGATGGCTCGAAGGTTGACTGTTGTCAAACAGCCTCCTAATTATTAGGAAGTCGCCCAACGTCGCTCCGAGTCCGATGGTCTTTATTGCAGACTCGGAGGCCGAACGAAAGCCTGCAGTGGTTTCGTCCATGTTAACGACAGGAAGTACTTGTCGCGTCTCGCCTTTGTTTGTCAAAAAAGGACTCGGAATTACTTCTAGTTTTTTTTTTCATTCTTCCTACATCCAATTCACGACTGGGATGTTTTCATTATGGCGAATTCGAAGTTGTCGTAACCAAACATTCTTCACGAATCAAGAGATTTCCGCGGTGGGGTTTAAAGTCTGGACCAAGTCTGGACCGACAATAATATTGGACAAATATTGGACCTCTCCGACGGCCGATCAGTCCGAATCCTAGCGCCGACCATCAAGTATGCCATGAACACGCTAATGTACGAGCATCCACATTCGGAACATATTCGCATTGTTTGTGACCTTGTTCAGTACAATGTAGTCACGGTGGGGCCATAGGAAAGGGATCAGCGTGTGGTGATGTTGGTAGTGTCTTACTGTCAAATTCAGGTGAACTTGAAGCCATAACTGAAGGGTGAGAAATCATCAATATTATCATCGAGCTGTTCTACCTGGTTCTTCGAGTATGAGAATATAGTCCGTCGAACGGCGTGCATGTCTGTAGTTGCTCGCGCTGCACTGGCCTAAATTAACGTAAGGACTCGTACTGGCGCGTTATTGGCGCTCTAAGAAAAATAATAATAATCGACGTCGGACGCTCTTCGATAACTTAACAAGTGCCATGCCTCCACTGATAGAGAAAATGTATGTCAAGTAGTACAATGATCGAGAATGAAAGACACATACGCGCAGCTGTGAGGCTCAGAAAAAATCATAGCTGGAAACCATAAACATAATACATAAGCGGTTGTGATGGGCCATCCAACCAAACGGTTACGGGATGGTACTTACACATATAATGATCCCAGGATGCTGTATATAAATAACATAGTAAGCAGAGATAGTAAGAGGAATGAACCACACTCACTGAGGTTGCGCTTGTCTTCATCATTTTTTACCGTTATTGGGACTATAATAATACCAGGGTCAAGAACTGCCAAGAAATGATCAGTTGTCAATTTACTTACATACTGCTGCCTCGACAGAACCATCGGCAATGTCAGAAAACTCTGTGGACAATGAGAAAAACCAGCTGTACTGACGGAGGTGAAGGCGAGGGAGTCGCAGATGGGGCCTTCGAGGTATGCTTGGCTCGACGATGGGGTTTTATTTTGCTAGTCAAGGTCAGCATGGTTGACAATGATGTGGTATGAAGCATAATTTCACCCAATGAGGAGTCTAAAAAGCGCGAACGGCCCCGGGGCGGCACGCGGCTGGACCTCATACGTGCGTGTAGGTAGTACCGGATTACGAGGATTAAGGTCATTTTCGCGGGCAAAGACCTGGTCGCCGCGCAAGGGAAGTGCCCACAAGGGAAGTACAACGAAGGCGAACAAGAAGACGATAGCATTCAAATGAAAGAGAAGGCGCATGACTGGACTATTGCTGCTATGAAGGAAAGGCCTGCTTTCTTTACTGAAAATTGGCTGCCAGTGTGTGTTTTATCTCATCCGGAGGCAGTGATGACCATAAATAATCGAGTGTCGATTCATACCTAGCTTGATCTCATCAAATGACTAGCATGAAACGCCGGTAGTCGTTTCGGAGAAGCGGTTAAACTTTAGAAATTGAAATGCAGGGTGACAAGCCTGAGGGTGCTGATATATCTAAGTGCTCAAACTGAAAAGAAAGAACATGGTACATGGGTATGTTCGAAGTTCGAATGGGACAAGCGGCGGCTACTACACTGGCAAATGAACCGCGGGCCGAGTTGGGCCCAAGTTCCCATCTAAAAAGGAAGGATCAACAAATTTTAAATAATTAGCCGAGATGCCATGTCAAAATCGGGATAGATTCGATCAAGGGGTACTCGGCACTAGGATTTCTAAGGGTATGTTCAAGTGAAAGCGTCCACGGAAGGGAAGGACCAAGGAAAGGAGGGTCTGCGTCGGCGCTGCCGGACCAACAATATCGAAGACAAAGTGACCTGCCCCCGTGCCACAATGCTGAACGCTTCGAGGCACAGTGCCAGTGTTGCGCATGCGAGCAAAAGAACAATGCCTGAAGCGACACCGTGACCCATTATACCAAAGTATAATGGATTCGCTACTCTGGATAATCCCATATCAAGGCATCGGACAGCATCTGGACCATTTAATTGTCAGTTGGCAACAGTGAGGCTGGAAAAAAGATAAATCTTGAAAGCGCAAATTATCATAGTACTATGTAGGCTACAGTGCATGCGGAAGTCAGACTCCGAGCTCCGAGTTCCGTCACTTGTCCTTCCAAGATGCGACCTTCTGCTGCCAGGTTGCTCAACATCCTGGTGCCTGTAAAACGGTTTGTATTCACCCAACAACTACTATCATTTTCTCAAATTCGAACCCGCAGCTCAGTCGACTATGCAGTGAAAATCCGTGTTAATCCCCAGCAAACTGGTGTTGATCTCAATGTAAAGCATTCAATGGTGCGTAGTTCATTCTTACGCGTCATCAGCGTCGCCACTCCAATTATTTCTTCCGCAGAATCCATTTGATGAAATAGGTATGTTCTAGAGGTTTCTACCTCGTTAATATATTCTTACTTCCAGCATATAAGCGGTCGAGGAGGCTGTAAGACTCAGGGAACGCCTAAAGGAAGCCATTCAATCCATCAAGGCAGTCACAATCGGTCCTCCTAAATCCGTAGAAACTCTGCGTACAGCTCTCGCAATGGGAGCCGACTCCGGCATCCATGTCGAAATTTTGGAAAAGGATCAGGCGCCCGAGCCTCTTGCTGTCGCGAAAACGCTGAAGGCGGTCATCGAGCGGCAAGAGGGCGGGGTGGATCTTGTTATTCTTGGAAAACAGGCCATAGATGATGACATGGGTATGACCGGGCAGATGTTAGCTGGGTTGCTCGGCTGGAGCCAGGCGACGTTTGCTAGCAAGGTGGATGTGGACGTGCAGATGAAGGACGTTGTCGTGGTCAGGGAGATTGATGGAGGCGGTGAAGAGGTCCGGTGTCGGTTGCCTTTGGTGGTGACGACTGATCTGCGGTGAGTGATACGACCTCGTTGAAATGCATATGTTCTGATCGTTGGTTGACGGGTTATCACAGGCTTAATGGTAATGTTTTCCGGTTGTAAATGTACGGGCCTAGTGATACTTATTCTTAATCCAGAGCCGAGATATGCTTCACTCCCAAACATCATGAAGGCAAAGAAGAAGCCCATCGAAAAGCTTACTGCTGCTGATCTCGGAGTGGACCTCACACCCCAGTTGGAAATATTGAAGGTGACAGAGCCTCCGCAACGCGTTGGGGGCGGGAAGGTTGCAAACGTGGATGAACTTCTTGCAAAACTCAAGGAGGCTGGAATTACAGCAGCATAATAGATTATATTGAAGCTCAGACCTACCATAGATCCAATTCAATACAGTAATACATATCGAAGGTCAATCGGTGCTGGAACATTCCGAACTTTCATAGCCGTTCGTTAATCATTATTATTTGGCCAGTCCATGCTAAATCACTATGTATGTATGTATAGCTTTAACAAGGTATGTAAACTAAGGGTACGTCGGGAGGTGCGGCACGTAAAAGCTGTACAGACCAATGAAATAACAGGGAGAATAAACTACAGCTTCAGGGCTACAGGAAAGAGCAACATCTTTATATCTTGGGGAGAAAAACGAAAACAATTAAATAACGGAAAAAGTGCGGCAGAGAAAGTAGAACATGCGTGGCGTGTTGTTGTCATTTGTCATAAGTTAAGCTCAGGCCGTTTCCAGAGACACACCCTGTAATTATACCTCGGTCAAATTCTGCAGGATACAGTCGGGGTAACGCTAACCTTAGAACGACATGCAGGGCAATTGTTTCTGCCAGTTTCTAGCCATTTGTCAACGCAACCCTTATGGAATCCATGCCGGCATTTCATCAACCGGATCTCGTCTTCTGGCTGGTACTCATCTAAACAGATGAGACACTACAAACTCGGACGTTGGTCAATTAATTCATGTTGCCAATTGCAAAGAGGCAGGAACGTACCCGCTCAGTGCAATTCGATGCAATCTTGTTTTCTTTTTCGTATTGCGCCACTTGAGAGGGTTTTATAACCTCAAGGCCAGATTTTTCGATATCCTCTTTAGTTACTGTAGGGGGCTTCACTTGGCCGAGTAGTTCTGCGAGTTCCCTGAAAGAACAGATAGATAATCAACATTAGGCGTAACTTTTAAAATTGAAGCGAAATAACATACAATAGGGCTTCAAACGAATCAAGGCTGCTTGGTCCTCCAGTCACGATACTATGTTCTGGTGGGTAATAACCTGCACACAGAAACCAAAAGGCGGATCAATAAAAAATGCATGGAAGAAACAAAGCAGGATGCGCACCACCGATGACGTAGATCAAGAACGTCCTCCCAGGAAGCACGGCCGTTGGTACTGCGCGGTGCCTTCTTCCAGGGCGCAAGTTGCGAATGGCATCTGCCGCGCGAGCGTGCCATGGCCGTCCACGCCCTGCGGTTGTATGCCTTCCATGCTCTCCGCCATAGCGACTACTAGGATTGCTTCCCTCCATATCACCATCCTCCGCTCCTTCGCCATCCGAAGAACCTTCACCATCATCCGCTGTTTCTTGATGTTGCTGTATAATGGTGGTGGTATTCACAGACTGGAGGCCGACCACAATAACAGGAACAACCATATGGGGCCGCTGCGCTTGTTCATCGGCCTCACCTGCATTGGCGAATGGAAGTTCAGCCAGCGTAGGGTCCATTTCAGGAAGAGGTGGAGCTAGATCGGAACTTGGAGGGGGAGGTGTGGGGAATGCGTTGAGGCCAAACGGTGAAGGTGTGGTAGCCGAGACACCTGCAGCATTGTGTGTGCGAGGCGCTGTGATCGGTGGGAACCGGTATAATCTCCACCAGTTTATACGTCTCGGTGCGGCACCACCGGTTTGAGGAGATGCATCGGCAGCAGCTGTCTCTCGTTCTGATGTCGCCGTTTCTGCACCACCCTCACCTGATCGGCTGCTATCGTTATCTGAAAGCGCTGGTGCGGCCCGAGATGGGCCAGGATCTGCGGCGGCATCTACTGGCGCGAGCGCGGACACAACGTCATCTCCCTCTTCGTGGGCGTCTAGGAATTCGGAATCAGAATCAGAGACAGATCCAAGTTCGGGCATGTCGTCCTCGTCTTCGGTGTCGTTATCGTTGACAATAGGAGCAGCGAACACTCGGCGAGGCGAGCTAGTGTTGGGTTGAGGAAATGCATCTGAGGACATCGACGCGCTACTATCGCCAGGTGCAGAAGGCTGCTGCTGCTGCTGTTCGGGTGCATTACCTGCATCACCGCCGAGCCCGCCTGGACTTGTTAACGCCACTCGTAGATCAGCCTGCAAATCGACTAAGAACCGCTCAAAGCTGCCTTCGGGAGGCATCGCGCCATCCCCTGTCTGTTCACTTCGCCCATTTTCAGAGCCAGAACCCGAACTCGAACCTGATCCTTCATCACCCATCCCAAACCCAAGGTTAAACGCTCTCGCCATCTGCGCCATCATCACCTCCCTTGGATCGTTTGCGGACAGAACAGATGGTGCGTCACTATTGCTCCCCGACTCTGACGACGGGGCGGGTGGACGCAGACCGAGGCGCTCCCTAATGCTACCCCATGCGTTCCTCAGCCGGTCGGAGCGCGTATTGTCTGTATTCATACCCATGCCGAGGCCGGCAGTGGGCGTCGGCGAAGTAGGCCGCGATAGCCAGGGGTCAGTGGGGAGTGTGTTAGCGGCTGTGCCATCGGAGTTGTATACGGGGGGAGCAAGCCCGGATGACATGATTGGTTCCGAGGAGCCAGTAAGCAGGGAAGCTGCGGTGGCTGCTGCTGCGACGCTGTAGGTAGACCAGACGATTAGTAAACAGGAAGACTTGAACATTGAAGAGAAGTACCTTAGCAGTGTTCCGAGGATATCGATGCTGCTGGAAGAGATGGTACCGGGTTCTTCTGCTGCTGGGGCAACCTCTGCTGGAGGGCTAGACCCCTCTTGAGCTGGCGTGTCCGCAATATCAAGTTGTGAAGTTGAGTTCTGTGAGTTATTAGATGGATCGGACAAGTTGTTGGATGAGATGGTAGCATCACCATCCACTGATGCCGGGGGGACTGAGGAAGAGGCATCGATGGCGGAAGGAGGGCGTGGGGCGATCATGCTTGCCGGACGGGAGTGCAGTAGCGCAGAGAGTCGGCTACGCCTCCCTGAAGGGTTAGGTGGTGTAGAGGACGAACGGCGTGCAACATCTTGTACGTCATTAGAAGGAAGGCGAGGGGGGACATCCGTAGTATGCACGACACCTTGCACCACAACAAGCGTGCCAGGTGGAGGAAATGAACGACCAGGTGTCTGTGGAGTGGCAGAACCTTCCGAAAGTGGTGACGAATCTGACGTGGGGCCAGAAGCAGTAGGTTCTACTGGCGCTTCAACAGCTGACCGAGGGAGCGAGTCCTGCGGAGCGGAGGCGCCATTGAGCTGCTCTGGGCTGACGACGATCTCTTCGACACTCGCGGGATTGTCCGGCTGGGGGGCTTGGCCCTGTGACGTGAGCCAGGCACCGATGTTCTGCCCAACTTCGTGATCGATTCGTGTGGTGTCTTCCGAGGGATCGGACGAACCCTCTGCTAATGTCGGAGGGAGTGGCGTAGATGAACGACAGGGATTATTTTGGGGTGGTACACCCGGCTCGAGGCTTGCCGGCGAATCTTCCACGATCCTCTCTACCGCCTCCGCGCCCGCGCCAATCGCATTACTGCTGTTCACGCCTTCCTTTTCTAGCATAGGTGTGGTTGGTGCTGTAGATGCAGAAGAATCAGGACTTCCTCCTGGCGATGCAGAGGATGATGAAGACGATTCGGTGGGATCGGATTGAGGTGGAGGTGCATGAGACCAGCGCTTGGAGCTGCGCCACGATTTGCGTTTAGAGCGCGTTTCGGGTGCTAGAGTGCTGTTGCTGCGTGAAAAGGGCCTAATTAGACTAAGGATGCCCTTTCGTACTGACGAGCGACGAGAATTGTGCGATGACTGAGGCGGGGTGTGGTCGGGAGATGTGGAGCCAGGACTTGAAGGGTGACGATCGTCAATTCCGGCGTTGTTATGATCAGCAGCAATAGAGGTGAATGGGGCGTCTTGGTGGTGGTGGTGTCTAGAAGCATTCTGACCCATGAGTAGAAAGTAAGGTTATGTACAAGAAATGAGTTTTGGTGTGGGCTTATGTGGAGAGATGATACAATGTGATGGGAGGATTATAAGAATGTAACTTTGGTATAAGGATTGGATGGCTCTGACGATGAGCAGAAGGTGGTGGTCGATGTCAAGGTCGATGATAAACAGCTGACTTCGTCGTCTAACCCGATGAGTAACGTAAGTTGTGACAAGTCACAAAGGTGACAATTGTCACGGTTACACGTTTCACTGGCTTGGCACACCGACGTTGCCATCCTCAGCCACCTCCCAATGACGGATCGGCATGAAGGGCCATCGAGCAAGCTGAGGATCTCCTACAGGATAAGATGTCTTCACTTCTTTTCAATTGATTTGATGTGGAGGGGCAGCAAGTTTCGCCCCAGCAAGATGTTCATTTCCTTGGTTACCTCCTGCAGATCGCGAGCTTCTTTGGTTGTACCTATTTAATAACTGACGCTCTTGCTGCCAAAGAGTGATGTCCAAAGGACCCTACTCTGCCATTAACCGATTCATCACTTGGACTCCGAAGGATATGTTCAGCTTCGAGGACGCTACCGTTGCTTCGCAGAACCACAGGTCAACTTCAAGGACATCCTGAAGTGTACCCAGCCAGACCGGACCTCTGTGACATGGCTGCTGGACATCATTGTGGCATCATCTGTTTTACAGGTGGCGGAATCAACTGTTGCGGTCTACATCATTAAAAATCACCAATGTGTGCAACGGCCTCTTGCTCTATGGCACAGGCCAGTTGAATGGGCATTCATTCGGGCAAAATTATGTGTCGAGATCAATCCTGAACCCTGAAGGCAACATGGCATATCGTCTTCTTATCAAGATCTCTTTGATGTCAACCAGCCCGGCTTGTGAATTGCGAAACGAAACCGGATGCGGCAACCAACGTTTTGGGGCAGAGAAGAACCTTCAGATCAGGTTTGGTGACCTTGATGGTCAGCAAGTGCGGCTTCCGGAGGGTGTTGGGATGTGGCCATCAGACGACGAAACAACTGAGCGGGCCATCACAAACATACTGATCCTTACATGGAGACAGGGTGTACTTGTGAGTGTACTATATGTACTTACCAATCTTTGGGACATGCATTCTGCACCTCTTGAGGCCTGTGCAAGATACAAAATAGTGGTTCATATAGATGAGTGGAAACCTATTTTGGATAGTTAACCAGCGGTGCTTGTTAGTAAGACTTGACGAAATGTGGCCCTGGTACCAGGCGAGAGGTTGCAGAGAGCAGCGGCAAACGAGGATCCTATCTATCTGAGGCAGACAACATTACACACTGGTCAAAAAAACGCGGCGTGATGCGCCCGCTAAAAGTGGAACCCAGGCAGTGGCGACGCGAGTCGCTTCGATACAATAACTCTACTGCCCAAGTACAATGACTTTTTGCGTTACGCCCGAAGCCTTCCTTATTCTCCATTTATAGCCATACGTGCTAAATCATCATAACGTGTCCGCGATGTAAATTCAGTCCCACTGCAATGACCCTAGACCTCCAGGAACTGTACAAGTCCATGATGCCTCGGCTTCATTTCCTGATCGGCTCATCACGAACCCATTTTCACTCGACGCCAGGAAGGTGTTAGGCAACGTATGCACCGTTTCGGCCGTTTGTTCTGATGATTCGCGCGCATCTATTTCTTGCGAGCCATCGGACGTCAAAAAAGCTAATGTATCCAGTGAAGGAGAGGAAAACCGCTCTGGAATTTCATGAATGGTTGATTTAGGTCGGTGGCAGAACTGGGAGAAAATAGTTGTAGGTGACATCAGTGACCAGAAACATGGAGTAATACCTGGACTTGGGTATTCACGGATGGTGCATGCTCGGAATCCAAGGATATACTACCGCGGGATGGGTCACCAGCGGTGATCTTGTGCATTTGACTAAACTGCTACAATTATCAATATCGGAACGCGCTTGCAACAAGGAAACACACCTTGCCGTTCCGGAGTGTCGCCAATGAGAACTGTTCGTTCTCCTTGAAGGTATCCGATGTTTCCAGGTCCATCCCACTTTTCCGGATAGCAGCCAAAAGAAGCTTTGTAGGATTGGAATTGTCTAGAGCATTTATCATATTGCCCTCACACCTGCATCAACGTGAATAAGCCAACGATGGTATAATGAATACACCCAACCCTACTGCGTAACGGTCATTGGTAGGGAAAGTGGTGTGGTGCCCATAAACTCTGTCCGAGCAACAGTTCGCGACGTGGATTTGCGCCGTTTTAGGGCGATACCAATAGCACCAGACTCATAGATGCTATGGTTATAGAGAAGCGTCACAGGTCGGCCAGTTATGAATGGCGTAGAAGAAGCGATGAGGCCAAGCTATCCGCCAATGTCTCCTCATCTCTTCCGGATTGGATATGATATATAAGACTGACCTTGGTTGCTTTTTTGAAAACACTTAAAGAGTTTGCTAAACCCTCCGGCGCGCGGTCCGAGAAATATATAACCTCTTGAACTTCATCTGGGCTGGAAAATAAAAATAAAAATCATCATGAGCCTCATTTGGGTACAGTGAAACCTGACTTTAGACCTTGCAACTCGATTGGTAGCTTATTCTGTCCAAAGCTTCTATCCAATAACCCACTCCAGTTATGATATACCTCATGCCGTGCGGTTTGATCATCATTTTTCTTCCTGAACGCGTGCCACCGGCCAACTTGTGGCGAAGCTCGACCCGGTATTATTGACCTGAAAAGTACAGCCTCGGTTGGATCGAAGACAGCAAGAGCACACGAGATGAAGCTGCGATAGTTCCCTGGCAAAGGTCTAGAAAGGCACCCCACTGTATGGTGAGAAAATGTAGTTAGACAGTTGACAAGAGTTGAGAGATCCTGTGCAGGGACGGCGCTGGATACAGAAAGAGAGAATAGAAGGGAGTGGTCGACGTAGGATTTAGAGAGGCGTGAGAGGAGGGCGAGGAGGGATGTCGGGGATCGCGACAACAACGTAGTTGTATGTATCATGGGATACAACGTCGAGCCTGCAGATTATTATGTTGCTCACTGCAAATACACAGTTCTACCCAGACTCCAAACCACTCGTGAGGTGCGGTAAAAGCTTTTTCCCACATTTTCAAAGACCGCAACTTCAACACACTGTGCCTCAACGACTGGCAAAACTTGTAAATGGATGACTTTCCGTAGGCTTTAGGAACCTAGATATCATTCTAAATGACTCCTGAGCGGGGCTCGAAAAAAAATATAACTACCATAACGATGCGATGAGCAGATTTAGAAATTAGCAAGTAGGATTTTGATCGACGATAAGGATCTAGTCCTCTGAAGATGGATGACGAGGATGAGTTTGTGCTTCTGTTGCAGTTGATGCTAGCTGAGCAGCAGGGAGATGAGTTCGAAGATGAACTCTTAGCATGTGTAGGGTTGGTGTGCTATGGGCTCGAAGAGGCACGGCAGCTTAGTGTTTTGAGACGTTCTTTACAACGTCTATATCTTACTCACGCAGATCTTCTCCCTGATCCACGCACAGACACTCCCTGGCAGGCACTTTATCATAGCCAAAGTGACCGGGGATTCATCACCACTATGGGCTTCGACATCATGACTTTTCATGACATCCTTCGTCATGGATTTGAGAGACTATGGAATGAAACACTCGATGCTCTTGTCAAGTGGCCTTGGTTAAAATGCAAATCAAATATCAAACCCGGGCTTTGGCTCTAGTATATCAAAAGCACAGCAACCCTGAGTCATATGTTGTCGGCCAGTAGCAACAACGGTCTCAAGATGAAAGAGAAGGTGGCAAATTCAGGCAAAGTCGTATATCACAAGGTATTTAATTTTCAGCATCGAAGGTCCTGCTTCAAGTTCTCACGGTGGCAGAGAGATCCACAAGTGTCGGACGATGAAAATGTGAGTGAAAATGTGTTTATATTTATATTTAGACCTGAAAGAGGGGCTCGTATGCCCCTTCCTGATTCAAATCTAGAAAGGTGTCGAATTGACAGCTGACTTCGAAACAGGACCCATTTGGCAAGCGGCTTCTCGGCTGATGTCATTTGAACGATTTAGAAATATTATCTAGGTTCCTAAAGCCCACGGAAAGTCATCCAATGTGGTTGTGTTTGTATTTTGATCTACTTTCAATGGGAAATCTTCTGCAAGCCATTCCTTGACAACCCTGCTACATTTTGGCATGATTCTGTGGTCTATCTTATACTACTACTCAAGCTCTAGAGTTCCACACAATCTATTTATTTTTTGGTTGACATCTGTGAAAGTTAGGTTGACTGCTGCCAATTATGTGTGTGCAAGTAATATCTTAAGAACTAATGGTCTGAAAAATAAGCTGATGGCAGTACAGTGTCAAGGGTAATCTATGTGAGGGTTCTCCATGCAAAAAATTGAGGTTATGAGCCTTTGTGGTAGGGCTGTGCACCATGCTGTATATTGACAGTTACACGGTGCTGTTTGATGGTCATGGCACCCGTACCATCAAGGGTTGCAGCTGAAGTTTGATGGTACAGTATACGGTATGGGTTGAAGCCATCTGAATCGTACAGATATGGCCATCAAATGGCATGTACAGCATATATGGCACTAAATCTTTTCATTGTGAGAATACCAACAGTCCTTATCGATCGTTGATTGTCAACACAACAACCACAACTGCTTCTTGATCTCGTACTGCCACTGTCTGCTTTTTCTCATGGTTTGAGTAGTCAGACAGTGCAGGGAACACAGAGAGGGGAATGAGCTCTAGTATGAAATAGCAGAATAAA
>QMFE01007648.1:290-12354 GCA_003314665.1 Tricholoma sp. MG77 | reverse complement strand
GTGAAGCAGGCACAAGATCACTCACTATTATTAGGCTTGTAATGTGGGAAAGCCAGGTGAACTTTTCATCAGGTTGGTCACAGGTCACACCCCCTGACGAACTAATTGTGTTGGTACAGTATCACCTACTTTTATTTTTATGACCTTCATTCCCACTTCTGTGCAATGAAGGTATAGTATTAGGGTGTTTCAAAGACCTCCAACTCAACCCTCAACTTGTACCACAACTCGACCCCAACTCAATCTTCATTTGACCAGAGTTGGGGTTCAAGTTGGGGCTACATGTTTGAATGCCTAAATTTTGTTATTTTCGAAACATGAACACTTTTCTCGAGATCGCTTCTCACGCTCTCGGGAGGGTTGATGAATTTGGCCCGAAGCAGTAAGTTGGGGCCAAGTTGGGGCACCAAGTTGGGGCTGAAGTTGAGGTTTGAACTTGGGCTCAGGAGTTCGATACAAAAGCCCGACTTGCAGCTACCTCAACTTCGACCTCAACTTCACATAATTTCCTAATTCGGAAGTTGGAAATTGCAAGTTGAGGCTCGGGTTGAGCCGCGAGTTGGCGTCGAGTTGGAGGTCTTTGAAACACCTTATTATTTTGTCCCCTTATTTTATAGTAACTTACATTCCCACTTCTGTGCAATGAAGATACATAAATTGATCCTGTCTCTCCAGTCAACTCTAAGTCTAGTGCCATAGGCTGCCAAACTTGGCATCCTTCCACTCTTGTCTATACCTACATGGTCCATGGAAGTGACAAGTTATTGAACACCAAAGTTACTGGGGAGAACTTTGTTCCTCATTATGTATGTAACTGCTCTTGCTGTACTCCTCAAAACCTCAATTTCATGTTTCATGGCAGAACCAATATGTGATGCCAATCCTACTTGCCTTTGGCACCAGGGTCTCATACTCCCTGTGACTTCGACTAATATCAACCCTCTAGCAGTTGATGAGATGTCTCCAGGTTACCATCATCTCTAGGTCCATGTTGAGCTCCTTGAGCATACATCACTCCATGAATTTTCATCACAGAATTCTTCTCAATGTGCAAGGGACACTGAGCTGGAATTAGCGGAACAAATAGAGTTAAGCTCATTGGCATTCTGGCCTAGTTTAACATGTGGGTGATAGGAGTGCCCTGTAAGTACTGAGTATATTCATGAGCATGCTGCCCCACTATCGCTCGTGAAATATCCAGCGTAGTAACAAATTACAGATGCCCGGTTGTCATGCTCTTCTCACGAAACCCAACACCTGTTTTGAAATACGAGAACTCGTTTTTACCTTTGTGGAGGTGCAGCATACGGAATTCAGCACGGAAGCGACAAAGCTTTCTTATCCATTGATAATTTGTCTACCCTTCATGAATAAAGTATGGGTCGGCGTATGCCAAAAGGGGCTCCTCGTTTAATCAGAAGTCCTCATGTTACATATTTTCTGAACTTATGATAATTTGAATTTGAATTTAGAACTGAGATGTCCTATCCGAATCTAGAAAATCGGCGGGGATGTCTGACAATACTCGGGCTGGATGCTAACCATCATCAAGGAATAGGCTAAAATACATACTTGCGTGAGCAGGACAGGAAAACGCGGGGAAAGTCTACTTACCTCGACAACGCACGCTTTAAGATCCTGGATAGGACGTAAGACATCAGTTAAAATGAAGATATGGACGTCCAGAGGGCAGAGACGGATCACTGACCTGGCAATCACTGGGATCGGGACAGTGCCAATAACACTTCTTGTCACAACTTTTCGGATCAAGGGAGATAATCGACTCGACGCCGGTATTCTCTCTGAGAGTAGGAAACTCGACATCGAACCAGATGCTAGTGACGAGAGCGTCTCCAACTACGGTAAACGCCGTGCCCGTCGTGTGGTCAGCATAAACCTCCGATGCGTAGGCCCACAAGGCATTACCAGCAACGGAGGCAGATTTTGGCATCGTGAAGCCACCGAGCTGGCACATCAACATGCCGATTGTGGCGCCGCCACCGGGAATCTTACCTGCACAATCTACGGCCCTTGACTGGATGCTGGTTCCATTATAAAGGCCGGTCCAAAAGATGGGTGTTGGGACGGTCGGAGTGGGGAGGTGCTTCCGAATAAAATGGCGAGAAACCCATTTCGTAGGGTCGTCTGACAGGTCTGGCTGCAGGCAGGTTGCTGGGGGGGTCAAAGTAACGCCGGACGAGTCAGTTTTGACGGTTGGCAATGCATTGACTATCCTGATTGCGCTGAGAGCAAGCGACAAGAAGGTAAACTTGGCTGAGCGAGAAGGTAGCATTAACGACTTGCGGCAGCACTGAAGTAACAAGGTAAGTGCTGATGCGAGCAATCAGACATACTAGGGTAAGATGCACACCGTATTGAGTCTTCCGGGACTTTGGAGAAGTAAAGAAAATCGTGCTGGGTATTTATGTGTCGCGCCATCTCCTATTCCATGTTCGAGTGCACAGTCGGCTGTGGTCAGAAAATCGATCTAGTCCGTCGTAGTACTGCTTGCCTGGCACGTTAGAAATCGGTTGTAAATTCTTCTCTGAACATGACTGTTTTATCTCATCTCAGATCCTGACCGCCCCTTCAGGACGATGTACAGTCGTTAGCTGGTAAATGAATGGATCCTCAAGGAAACGTTCAAGGGACACGCACTCTCGGTCGTCTAGAAGATCTATAAAAATTCCCGCCGATCGAACATGGGTTGACGGTCCCGCTCCCTATCCGCACATATCCGGACATAGGCGCCTTGTGGCTACCGCCGGCGGTCTGATATCACTGCGCAGTAGCCTGGAAATTTGTGTCAACCCTGTTCACACCAGGTTTTCACCCAGGCGTCTACATGTGGGTCACGGCCTCAAGGGCGCTTACTAGTAAAGAGATTTTGGAGTCGGACGCTGATTGGAACCACATACTAGCAATCCAAAATCCTTGTCCGAGTCTGAGACACCATGGCTGCAGCTTGAGCAATGAGCATAATAAAATGCAAATATGCAACTGGCGCAGCTAGGCGCTGGAGCAGGAGAATGGTACACGTGGCAGGTTTGGAAGCAGATAGACAACTCAGGCTGGTCAATGGACACCTCCGATGATAAGGCCCCTGGCTTTGTATTCCACTGAGTTGGGAAAAGGCAATATCCCAGTACTACTGATAGCCTGAGAGAGTTTATGGCCCGGGCCACTGGCAATTGCTCTACCGTTTACCAGATGAGAGTCGAGACGTGGTTGTATTTCTTCTTGTGCCATGGATGAGGCCCGTTTGGGGTCCCCCGAGTCGGGGTGGTGGGTGGGGAGCATGGCAGGATATGTTTCTTGAAGAGTGCCATCGACTCGGAACTGGCCTCAGTGTCCAGCCCCAACGTTTTGTAGTATAACGTAGAGAAAGAGATGGGACATGACACTCACTGTGCTATCCTTCAAGATTGAAGAAAGCTGAAACCACTTCAACACTTGGAGCGCAAGCTTGCTGGGACTCAATCCAATGGTGCTACCGACAACCGTGACTCTTCGTCGATCTATACCCATGTGAGTATGTACATTACTCAGGAGTCAGGATTCCATATCAACGGCTGGGGTTACATCCCCGTCAAAGGAGACCGTAGTGACAGGAACGCAAGGCTCAGGCTGGCACCTTGGAAGGCTCATGCTCCCTTGAAGTGGCAGGAGGTCTGCGGATGACGTGTTATAACACTGCCCTAAGGCTATAGTACTAAGGATGTGTAATGCCAAGACGGCCTAAAACACCATGCCCCTGTCAATGTACGATGATTGATGAGTCGGATGGTGTTTGGCGTTTGGCGTTTCCAGGGCCGTACATAATCGTCGAGTTGGTTTGTAGTACATACTTATTAGTTGCTACATAGTTGCCAGTGTTGTTGATGATTAGTTACTGTGCAGTCACTGCCAAGTCGGTTGATAGGTCCTGGTCATGGTCAGCGGTTCAAGTTCATGATACACATCCCGGATCTGATCTTAGTATTGCAGGCTGTTCACCGAGATGTTGAGATGGCAAACTCCAAACTGATCATGATCTGTGTCGATGTTTTATCAATTACGGCGGAAGTTGGTCGGTGTGTTGGTATTCATGATAGCAAAATACAATCGTGATTTGGTACTTTGAGCTTGATCGTGATACGTGATATATGAACAACCCGAGATCTTACTCAAGCCCGACAACGCAGGGTTTAAGCCCCTGATACGAACCATTGTTAGACACGAAGCGGCCTACGCAGACGAAGGAGCAACTCACATGGCAATCACTGGGGTTCGGACAATGCCAGAAGCACTTTTCCTGACATGTTCCCGGATCGAGGGATACGACAACTTTAACGTCAGGGTTCGCCCTCAGCGCTGGAAACTCGTCATCGAACCAGACGCTAGTGACAAGAGCGTCTCCAACAACTGTGTACGCGTCGCCCTTGACGCGCTCGGCCCAGATCTCCGACGCGTATGCCCAAAGGGCGTTAGCAGCTGGAGTAGACACGTTTGGCATGGTGAATCCGCCAAGCACGCACATGTCCATGCCGAGAGTCGCAGCGTGACCGCCTGCGATTTTGGTGGAGCATTCTACGGCGGCGGGAGCGACGCTGACGCCGTTGTAGCGGCCGCTCCAGAATACTGGGGTGGGTGTGGTTGGTTTTGGGAGGTGGGTGGAGATGTAGTGGCGGGAGCTCCATTTTGCGGGGTCGGAGGAGAGGTTGGGCTGTGTGCAGGTTGGGTTGGATGGGAGGATTGGGGAGGCGTTTGTGAGTCCGAGTGGGAAGAGGAGGAGGGATAGGAGGGATAGCATTGGACGACGTTGGTTCAAGTCTTTCGAGACTTGGGGGTTAATGAAATTAAAGAGGGTATTTTATACATCGCGGCCTGATGGTGAAGGTTGATAGTTTTTGCGTTGAATCATTCATCATGTCAGGCTGCATGAAAGTTGAGAGTGTATGTAGTAGAGCGGAACCGAACATGGAGTGTACAGATTCAGAGCGCGCTGATAATTAGATTTGATTAAGACAATGACCAAGGTTACTATAATTAGCACATGGAAACGGTTAATTTGTCATTTGACATGAGTATATATCATGACATTGACCAACGCAGCACTGTCCGTCCCTTCTCTTCTCCCTTTTTTCTCTTTTCCTTTCTTTCTTTCTCTCTCTGACCTGCAGGCCGGTCCATTTCGCTCTTTATCATTCTTTCATCCTCCTACGCTGGCCGTAGCTTCAAATGCGTCCAAGACCTTCTTCCGATCTTGATTTTTCTGATGGCCACTCGACCCTGGTCGACAGTGACATGTATCTCGGTCCCTACGACGCTCACCCTCAGTCTCGAATCGATCCAGGTCCCAGCCATCTCCGTCGCAATCAATCAGAGAGGGGCAGGCTCCAGAAACTACAACGCACTCCCACTTCGGCAATACCCCAGAATGTTCCCCCTCAGCCAAAGAAACTCAAGGAAAAGTGGGATTTATGGATGATCAACGAAGGTGGTCGCCAATTGTTCTTTGCCGTTTGGATTTTCCTCCACTTGCTCGTGGCTTTCTTTGGTGCTATCAACTACCAACTCAAAGACAGCTTGGTGGATGCTCGGGCGAGTTATGGTGCTTCATACAGTCTGTATCCTTTCTTTCATTGTTCTGATTTTTGTTGAAATCTTTTTTTTTTCAAAGTCATCGCTCGCGCCGCAGCCTTGACTCTTCATGTAGACGTCATCTTCATCCTCCTCCCCGTCTGCCGCAACTTCATCTCCCTCCTACGCCGCACCCCCCTCCGCGACATCATCCCCTTCGACAAGAGCGTCACCTTCCACAAAGCCACCGCATGGTCCATCGTCATATGGACAATCGTCCACGTCGTAGCCCACATGTTCAACTTTGCAAAAATGGCCATGGCCGACCCTCAAGCGACAACAACAGGCCAGCGCATCCTCGCCTTTCTCTCGGCAAACTTCCTCACCGGCCCAGGCGCTACAGGCTGGATCATGGTTTTGTGTCTGACCATCATTGTATGGTTCGCCGTGGAGAAACGGCGCAGGGCCCACTTTCAACGGTTTTGGTATTCTCACCATCTCTTCATCCCGTTCTTCGTTTGCTGGCAGCTTCACGGCATGTTCTGTATGATCAGACCCGACAGACCACCATACTGTTCTTGGAATACTATCGGTGTCTTCTGGGTGCGTTTTCTTTCCATCATAAAACTCTTTCATTCTGGGTCTGATTTCTGCTTATCAGCGCTATTGGCTAGTCGGTGGCGTCATCTGGATTTCCGAACGCATCTTGCGGGAAATAAGATCGAGGCATATCACCTACATCTCCAAGGTGATCCAACATCCTTCCAACGTCATGGAACTCCAGATCAAGAAAGAGAAAACATCCATTCGGGCAGGACAATACATCTTTCTCTCCTGTCCCGAGATCTCCTACTTTCAATGGCACCCTTTTACTCTCACCAGGTAAACACTAACCAACTATATAATTCACGGTGCTAACGTTCCCTTCCCTTCCCTTCCCTTCCCTTCTAGTGCCCCCGAAGAGGACTACCTCTCCGTTCACATCCGCGTAGTCGGCGACTTTACCAAAGCACTCGCCAAATCCGTCGGTTGCGATTTTGATGCCAAGAGCCCCAAGGAGCCAACCGCCAACGACATTTCCAAGGTCGTGGGCATCGTCACCAACCCTGCTATAAATAGGACGTTGCCTCGTGTCATGGTTGACGGTCCGTTTGGTAGTGCGAGTGAGGACTTTTTGAATTACGAGACGGTGTTGCTCGTTGGTGCTGGGATTGGCGTGACTCCGTTCGCCTCGTGAGTCCTGCCTTTTCCCCCCCCAACATTCGTATTTTTTTTTGATTGCGACATTTGGCAGGATTTTGAAATCGATTTGGTACCGCATGAACAACTTGAATCACTCGAAACCTACTAGACTCTCCAAGGTACCTTTTTTTCTCTTCCGTCTCTAACCCACCCACCTCTAACCTCCCTGCACAGGTCTACTTCACCTGGGTAATCCGCGACTTTGGCACTGCAGAATGGTTCCACTCTCTACTCCAAGCCATCGAAGAGCAAGACACGCAACACCGGATAGAGATCAACATCTACCTCACTGCGAGACTGAATCAGGACGAGATGAGTAATATTATCGTGCAGGATGTCGGGGCGGATAAGGATGCGATCACTTCGTTGCGTGCGCCGACGCATTTTGGGAGGCCGAATTGGGATAGGGTGTTTAGTTCGGTTGTGGAGATGCATCCGCAGACGGATGTTGGGGTGGTGGGTGTTGCTTTCCCCTCCTTTTGTTTTTGGATGGTCCTGATCTCCGCTCCGCGTGTTTTTTGTTGTTGTGATAGTTCTTTTGTGGACCAAAGGCACTATCGACGCGACTCCATCAGATGTCGAACAAGTATTCGGATCCAAAGGGGACTAGGTTCTTTTTTGGCAAGGGTACGTCGTGTCTTTTCTCTTGAATCCGTCTTCTCATTCGTCGTTTATAGAAAACTTTTGAAAAAATAACAACAACAACGCTTTTTCACATTTTTTGTTTTCCGGCTGTCGAGTTGATCTTGCTTAGCTACCCCCGCTTCCGAGGGTCCTTCACTCCCTTTTTTTTTTTTTTTGTTCATCCATCAAATACTCATCTACTACCAGCCGCCCCTGAGTTTTTTATGTTCTCATACGATTTGTTGTATTACATGTCTTTCTTTTCTTTTGTTACTTTGGTTGCATGATCCCGGGCCGAGTCTGCGGTTATTTACCTACAGGGTACGGGTACGGGGTACAGGGTATGGTTTTTTTGTATGGATGTATATAGATAGTCCTGGTGCGGTCCCGGTTGCGGTCGTTTTTTTGTATACATAAATCAAATCAACCTATCAACTGCAAATGCAAATTGTGTGTAGTCTACGTGGCGAAGGGGTGTGTACGGTGCTATCAACTGGACTAATGACGGAATGTCCCATTAGTAGGTAGGTTCTACTGTTCATAGGGACAACTATTGAACAATCACGGTGGTCGTGCCAGTGTGTACTTGAATGGCGACTAGTACTTGGCAGTCTGAGCCTGGTTCCTCAAGCCCATAGTACACTTCATGCTCACTGATCACGCCTACCATCTCGGTCATCACTCCTTATCTCAAGATGCATGACTAAAGTCAATTACTAGTAGTCAACGAGATTTTCACGCTGGATAGTATACACATGAATCCAAAGCATTTTGGCACGACGAATGCTTGAGAGCGTCTCCAGCCTGAGGCCTGCCTCAGGCTGTGAGGGCCTTGACAGAAATGCTTAGCCTAGGCTTGTTCAATCTCTATGTTGCTTGAAAGAGTTCCGGGTGCAGTGCGAGATTTTGACAATGGGACTCGGATGTTCAAGAAGTTCACAAGTGAGAGGGAACTGATTTCAGAGTCAGATGTGACATTGGACTGGATGTGGAACCTAAGAAATACATGACAGGACATTCGTAACAACGACTCGGAGTCATAGCTGGTAGCCCATATAGTCAACGAGAAAAGCACAACAGCCAGATGAGATAATATCAATCATACCACAAAGCAACCTTACAAGCACGTACTAGTACATTATTACGAGTAGTCTTGTACCCATCCGCCGCATGCGGTCCTGCACCACAATGGATGGGGACAAGACTACTTAATAAGTATCCTCGAGTACAACCTATGCCGAAAATTGAGGTGAGTGACATTTCCAGACAAAGAAGCTACCAGATATCTTGCCTGGTACATAGCATTGTCAATTTGTCTTGCAAAAAGATCTGTAAATTGTCTGAAATCGTGATCTAGATCCTCCCGACACACTCTGCATCGGGAGCCTTCTTCGAGAGCCTTGTCGAAGAAATCCCCGCTTGTGACTGTTGCCCCCCAGGGTCGTTTTTTCAACCGCCTTTGTGCCTCATAGATGTAATCCCTCCACCAAGACCCTATCATTGATTTCCCCTGGACATTGGCTGTGAAGATATTGCCACCCCTGTTACAGTCATGCTTTCTGTCGGTTTTAAACCAGTTGTATCTTGGGGATACCCATATAAAGTGACCACAAGGAGGAGGCACAATCGCAGCTGCCATGGCACGGCATTCGTCTCGATAGTACACTAAAGTCTCATACTGCGTTTTGGTGACTAGACCAATTGGATTGACCATCTCTTCCGCCTCGTTTTCAGAGGAAGTGAAAATGGCGATAGCAGCGAGATACATGTCCTTATCTTGCCCGACCCTCTGTCTAATCAAGTCAAGCATGGGGGGTGGAGGGAACTCGCGTTCCAGCTGGATTCTGTCTCTATAGACGGCCTTAGCCACCATTATCATATCGTACTTCACCGCTAGATTCTGGATGTCTATGAGAGGCACTGAAATCGACCCTGGGCCCGAGTCTATATTGGGGTCACAGTAACATAGTAAACCCTTCAATACGGGGCTAGGATCGTAAGCTGGTACGACGGGTAAACCATCTGAAAGCTCTTCTTCCTCATTGGCTGTCTCAGAAGGCTGAGGGAATGACTCGGAGAACATATCGTTGAAGACCTCCGAGGCAGAAGAGAGATGAGCCTTGAATGTGTGAAAGTCAATACCATCGGCAGATCGGAGAATGACATCAGCATCTTGTTTGTTGAAAGGAGGGCCTGCTTTGCTAACAAAGGGTGGGATCATGGTGGGTGGTGTGTATAGGGGTGTTCCGTTGGTGGTCATAAGTGTCAAATAATGTCGGGAAATTATGTAATGCACTATATCCCAACTTTAAAATCCACATGATCCACACAATAGCCATAATCTGATTACAATCCAGACTCCAACCCAGCCATCGAGAGGAAAAAGAGAAAAACATGATGTTTTATATCAGTACATAGATTTTGTGTTTAATCCGATCACCCCATCATGTGTTTCATCCTACAAACCTTATTTTTTTCACTATTTCCGTTGACAACTGCCAAAACTTGCAGTGGCGGCTTGGTTCTGTTTGGTTTCTCAGGACGGAATGACATCGCTCCAAGAGCGAAGTTACACTTCTACTTGCTTTTAAAATGCCCATCCTGTAGAAGCGGCATATCCTACATAGCAGTAGAAGTGCTCTCTGAGCTACTGACCTTGGTGTGGAGTTGAGCTTACAAGTATACTACAGAAGGTGGTGGTAAGAGGAAGACTCTCTTATTAGACAATGGAGAGATACATGGGGTTTATATACATATTCTACATGTGTATCTATGTGTGCATATTTGTAGTATATACAATGCATATGTCTCATAAGAGATAAAGTAATATCATAGTATTACATAATTGAGGAGTTTAGGAATATCTGATTTCAACACCCCCCCACAAGTTGTACTGCCATTTTTGTGTTCAACTTGGCTCAAAGGTTATTCTGAGTGAATTTTGAAATTTAAGAAAAGGAATGGTACCAAGGTTCTTTGTGAACATGTCAGCTGGGTTTTCTTTTCCTTCTAAGAAGAAGACCTTGATGTCTTCTGACTCAATACAGTCATGTACATAGTGGTAGTGAATATCAATATGTTTTGTCCATTGTTCTTGAACTGGATTGGATCCGATAAAGATTGATCCTTGGTTGTCAGCACATATCGGTATGCCCTTCAATTTATATCCAAGTTCACCAAGTAAGGACTGTATCCACTTAATCTGACGTGAAGTGTCAGAAAGAGCCATGTATTCAACTTCTGTGGATGACAAAGCTACAGTTTTTTGTAGGCGTGATTGCCAACAAATTATGCCACTGGCAAGTGTAGCAAAAAAGCCAGTTGTAGATCGGCGCTTGATCATATCAGCAGCCCAATCAGAATCTGTATAGCTGATAAGGCTTTCAGATTTTTGGCCATCATAGACAATTGCATAATTCTGCGTTCCAACTAGGTAGTGCATAATGTGCATTGCTTTGTCTAAGTGTTCTTGGCTGGGATTAGCCGAGAACTGAGACATTTTGATCACAGTGAAGGCTATGTCTGGTCTTGTACTGAGCATCAGATACAGTAGTGATCTGATCACAGCTTGGTATTTTTGGTGTAAGGTCGGGTTGACCATCACATCATTTGCTGTGGGGTTATATCCTGCAGGCAGCGGTGTTTGTGCGATTTTGGCATTTGTCATGTTAAAGCGATCAAGTATCTTTTTCAGGTACTTCCGCTGATTGAGCTTTATTTTGCTTGCTTCTTTTGTGACATGGATGCCAAGGAATTCAGTGACTTTGCCTGTGTTACAACATTCCCAGTGCTTAAGGCATGCTTGTTTCTTTTTATCTACAAGAGATTTGTCTGTCCCCATAAACAGACCATTGTCAATGTAAACAAGGGCGATAACAATTCTGCCACGTTTATCTTTGTAGATAAAAATGCCTGCATCTGCATAGGCATGATGAAACCCCTGAGTTTTCATGAACACTTCAAGTTCTTTCCACCAGGCTAAAGTGGCTTGTTTAAGGCCGTATAGCACTTTCTGGAGCACCATAACTAAATGTTCTTTGCCAGTGAGAACGAAACCTTCAGGTTGTTTCATATATATTTCTTCATCGAGTTTTCCGTATAAGAAAGCTGCTTTGATGTTGAAACCTGTTATGTACATGCCTTCAAGAGCACTAAGCCTGAAAGTAATGTGAACAGTTTCATAGTGCACGACTGGTGAGAAAATCTCATCATAGTCGATGCCTTTGACTTGTGAATAGCCCTTGGCTACAAGTTGGGCCCATTTTCTCTCATCAGCCTTGATGAGGAAAACCCATTTGTTTGATATGGCTTTACAGCCAGGTGGAAGCTCTATAAGTTTGTAGACTTTGCGGCAATGAAGATCTGTGAGTTCTTCATGACACGCCTTCAACCAATCCATTTTAAGCTGTGGTGATAGCAACTTCAGATTGCTGAATTTCATATTGGAAGCATCAGTGTCAATATTAGCTGGGCTGGTTGCTTTGTGAAGCAGGAAGCTACTAATTGCGTGATGTCTGCCTTCTTTAGGGCGTGACTCGGGTAACCCCCGGGTACAATTTCACATACCCGTACCCGTACCCGTGAACACCGTACCCGCACGGTTAGGGGTACGGTATTACCGCGGGTTTCAGCGGGT
>QMFE01007639.1:0-10851 GCA_003314665.1 Tricholoma sp. MG77 | reverse complement strand
CTCCATTGAATGGATATGCACCAAATTTGGTGATATCTGATACTGATAGCCAAGGTTGTGTTATCTATAAAAGAGCATTCAATATTTGAGTTAGTATTCCTTAGCCTTGCTTCACAACTTATATGTTCATTGACTTGCTTTTTATAGGCATGCAAACAATTAAATGCTTGGCTTGGCGGATTTGAAACTATTCTTAAAAGAATGACCACCTAACAACTTTAACTGGTTTTTGCATACAATGCTGTTTTATCACACCCAACATGTGATTAAGAAACAGATGAAAGCCAATCATAGAGGTGAAGAAGAAGATGGAGAAAGTAGTAATGAAGCATAATTTCCTATTACATTCTTTTTCAGAAAGTGTTTTGAGTTGTTCTTTTATTTTCTGATTGCAGTTATTTTTGTATTCGTATCCACTGTATTTAAAGTTGTAATAGTTAGTTTCTGTCCATTTAATTAATATGTTGCCATTGTGCTCCAGAAATTTAATCATTATGCCACTTTTGTCCATTCTGTCTGCTTCTGGTTCTCCCTCAACTTACTCTAATATGATGACAGATGTCTTGCATAAATCTGCCTAATTTATCTTCTTTAAGTCATTTAAACCTGGTCAGAATGGTATGTATTCCATATATGCTGGGTCACATGACTATACAGATGCTACTGTCATCTATTATTTCTGCTCTTGATTCTCCCTCAACTTACTCTAATATGATGATGACAGAATGGCTTGTATAAATCTACCTAATTTATCTTGTTTAGATCATTTTGAAACCCAGCTTACAAACCTAGCCAGAATGGTATGTAACATGATGGGTACCCCATATATGGTAGGTCACATGACTATGCCAAGGTCATTTTCAAACTCAGCTCCAAAAACCAGTCAGAATGGTATATAACATCACTATATTTCATATATGGTAGGTCACATGACCACACAAATGTCATTTTCAAACTCAGCTCAAAAACCCGGTCAGAATGGTATATAACACCACTATATTCCATATATAGTAGGTCACATGACTATGCAGGGGAGATTTTCAAACTCAGCTCAAAAATCCGGTCAGAATGGTATATAACATCACTGTGTTCCATAATGATAGGGTCAGATGACTAAGCAAACAACATTTTCAAACTCAGCTAAAAAAAAGCGGTCAGAACAATGTATAACATCACCTCATTCCTGGTGTGGGAATGAATCAGGAATGGCGTGGGAATGGACATGGAATGGACCAGGACAAATCAGGACTATACCAGGACTCCTGGGAATGGGTAGGAATGGAAGGAATGGACTAGGAATCCGCCAGGACTTTAGGAATGAACCAGGAATCCACCAGGAATGGTGGGGGAGTGTAAAGTTCAGGGACATTGGCTGGGTTATCATTCCTCCTGAATTCCTCCAGGACTATGTGGCTAAGTGTAAAGAGCTCTCTTATGGTGATGAATTTAATGTCAAGAAAGATTACAAATACAATACAAGGTTATAATATAAATGAATAAAATAATGATTGTAATTCAAAATTTAGCCAATGTCAACAATGGCGAACCTCGGAGCGCGGTGGTCACAACTGCTTGGCCTGCTGAGGTTCCATCAGTAGGCATCTGCACGGGTAACCCCCAGGTACTGACAGAACAACCCGTACTCTAACCCCCAGGGGTATATACCCCCAAACCCATGGGTTTTCAGCGGTGGGTCATGGTGGGTATGGGTATAACCCATGGGTTTACAGCATACAATACATTTTATGTTATGAGTAAGTAGAAGATCTATAAATTGATATGGTCCCATCCATTCTCCAGCTCAGGCTCCTCCTCCTCCTCAACTTCAGGAAGAACAGTAACAGCCATAACATCTGAATCCTTTACTAGACCTAATAAGCTTTAAGATCCAAGACAAATCAATGCCCAGGTAGACTGTGCTGAGAGACAGCTGCGGACATGAGACAATATTAGTCGGCCATGGCTGAAAACGTGTTCGACATCAACTGAAGTTGCTAATATATAGATTAAGCAAATAACAATATAACTCATGCAAAGATTAACATACCAGGGATGGATAAGTAATCTAATGCCATGCGTGAAAGATGTGGGTACATTCCACGGTGCTCCATCCACCACATCAAAACATTGTCTGTTGCCTCTGGATCAGTGCTGAGATATTGATTGAGTTCATCATGAAGTTCCTTGCCGTCAACGATGGAAGGCTGTCAAAGAGGTTTTTTGGCTTTGATGATGAAGTCTATCGTCATGGTAAACACAATGGGAAGAACATAAATTTGAAGTTACGTACCTTTTCCAGAGATTCGGTGGGCGATTTGTCCAGATCACTATTGTCGTCCCCCTTGTATGATCGATCATATTTGTCATGAACTAGGTCTTTTGCAGTGTCAATCCATTCTTGCTCCCAGCCAACATTCTTGAAGTAACTTAACTTGTGACATGGATGGAGGACTGTGTGGTAAAATGAGTAAGGTATTACAATAAAAGGGGCAACCACGTACTCATCGCAATCCGATAAACCTCAGAAGAATCCATAAGCGAGTAATACTTGTTGAGTGTTCGTTTGCCAAGACCTAGTGATGCCTTGATTGCTGGAGAAAGCGAGTGGTTCTTGGTCTGAGCAGTAAGACGGTCGTTAATGAAGTTTATGGCCGGAATAACAGTCACGAGATTAGGTGTTCTACACAAGAAGAACTGAGTTGCATCCTTGAGAACCTGTGTGACAGTTGATGACAAAGTGATCCACAGAATGAATGTGACTTACCTTCAGCACATCGCTCAGTTGGCTCGCAATGATCCATTCACTATCGTTCAGCTCATAAGCTCGAAGGTCATTCTGCCGATCGGCCGTCAAGATATCGATAGTGTTCCAGTATTCCAACGCAAAGTTCAGTCGTCACATTGCGAGGCATGATTCAGTCATGCTTCTTGAGCTCGTTCAGCAGTTTTCACCAGGCAGGAAGCACAATGGTTGTTGAGTTGATGATTTTGAAAGCAATTTTACGGAGCTGTCAAGGTATGTAAGTCTAGCTTTCTAATAGTCACTTAAACCAACCTTGACAAGAACCAGCTTCACAGGACAAATGCTTTCCTCCAATTCATCCCATTCAGAGGGTGAAAGTGCTGCCATTTCGTCGACCCAGCCATCAATGTCATCATCCGGTTCCTTCTCTTCCTCGATAGCGCCGTCAATCGTTTGCTGGGCCATTGCTTTAGTAGCCAACTGTTCTTCAAGCTCGAGGTCTCCTGCAAGGCCTTGTAGGTCTTGATCTGTGGCGCTCGTATTCAAATCATGTAGTTCCTTTGTGGCCTCGTCTAAGTGTTCATCTTCTTTCTTTTTTGGTACATCAAATTGTTTGATGATTGATTTGGCGCAGAGATTGATGATATGCAAAAAGCATCTGGTATGGTTGACAATGGAGAAGTCATGTACCTTCTTGGCAAGTTCCGCGACCATTACATTGTTGCACAATGCATTGTTGCAGGTGATGCTGAGGATCTTGAATGCAGGTAAGTTTGTGTTTGATTCATGTAACGAAGTCGCGCTCACCTTGTGTGCTATTCCAAATTCATGTAGGACTTCTGCAAAAACCATAGCCAAATTGAGTCCAGAGTGGGACTGACAAGCTTCGTCAACGCAGAAGGTAAAACATCAGGTGCATACATACTTTTGTGACCTCGACAACATCTAAAACCAAGCACAGTGGTTCCCCCTTCCACTCAAGATGAACTGTAACAGCTATGAATGCTCGATGGTTGGGAGAGGTCCAGGTGTCAGTTGCAAAGCTCGAATCACCATCATGTTCCTTTTTTCTGGTGAGTTCTCAACACCATCATTATATAAGATGCATGGCATACATGTAGCATTTTAGCAATGCGCTGGCAGGTGCGTGCAAATACCAAACAAATGTTGCATGACACAGTTGAAGGTGAAGGTATGTAGTATTCTGGCCGTCCTGTTTTCATCAATGACTGAAATCCTCAATCCTTCACAATCTCGAAAGGTCGATTTCTCTCTGATACCCAATGTACAATCTCGGCCCTGTGGTGGAGGTGAATGAATGTCATTCAACATAGATGCAGACCTACTTGGTCTCAGTCTTCGTATGTTGCCTTTGTGAGTACATAACTTTTCCCTTTCCAACACGCTCGAATATTGCTGTAATTTATCCATCCATTGTCAGTGGTTTGATGACAGAATCACATGCCTCCTTTGCGTTCTTGGTTCTATCAGCTGCCTCAACCGCATCAGCACCCCAGCAGAGCTTTGCATGTTTTTGCATGTTGCTTGTTGACTTTGCATCTTTCTTATTGAGGTAACACTGGACTTTTTTTTTGACAACCTTTGGCTGCACATAGGAACTCATGGTATCAATGACCACCTTCGTGACCAACATTAGGAACTGGCTCGAAGAATGCATAAATAGGTGCATTCCAGTCTTTCTTCAATTGCTCTTGGAAACTGATAAGTATTCAATTTTTTGCAGTGTGATGAGAGAATACCAAGCTCAGCTTCTGGATCCTCTTCAACCGATTCTTCGGACCCTGACCCACTTTCGTCATCAATATTGATAACTTCTGATTGTGTTGCTTCATGTGAGTTGTTACCACTGCCACTCACATCACCTGTGGGTTCTCCAACTGATGACGATGACAGTGTATCTCCATCAGATTTCTTCTTTTTCTTCCTGTTTGGTAATACAGCTTTGATAAGCTTTGAAGCCTTGCGTTTTAGCATTCCTTTTATGGATGACATTACAGATGACTTTTGGGATGTCGCATCAGATAGTGGTTCAGATTTACGTGAACTAGGAGGCATCACATCAAACCACTGGCGTTGACAAGTTGTTGGATTGATGTTTCCGCTTTCATATGCTTCTGTGGCTTGGAACTGTATAGTTTATGATAGATTCAGAACTATGCAATGTTACATAATGATGTACTTTTCTGGGGGTTGGCAGAGGGGTATGCAGGTCATCACATTGCTACCCGTACCCATACCCCTTGGTACCCATACCCATGACCCGTATGGGTACTGTGAACCTGTGCATATGCCCATCCATCAGCAGGATTTGAATTATGTCATCTGGGGGTTTGACTGCCAGGAGCTGACCAAGGTGTATGCCCTGAATTTTGGCAGGGGAGCTGAGCAAATACCAGGGACCCGAACAGGCCCTTATGCCCTTGAACTACCACCGCATCTTCCCTACAGAATAGCAGACACCCTTATAATTCATTCAGCAATTCAGACCATATCTTCAAATGGAATTTCAAGACATGATTCACAAATGGCATACTAAGACTCACCATGCTGACAACTTGAAATACATGGCACCACATGCCATCCAGACAGAGTGATTCTGCCATTAGCATCACAGATGAGTTAGTAACACCACCCATACTCACAAAGATATATATCATTATGGTAACTTTGACATCTGTTTTCTCTTGTCCCAGGTTCTGCCATTTTGTTATGCCAGTTTTTTTTTGGAAAGACTCTGGTCATGCCAGTGGTGGTTGGTTTTTTATTTCGATTTAAGTATGTCATATGGTGCACTGGTATTCAAATTTGTGTGAATAGTTGTATCATGGACTTGTTACTATGTACTAACATTTCAGAAAATGTCACTTTATTACTACTATGTGTGAGTGGAAGTTGGCCCCCTCTCTCAGACAACCTGGACTTGGACTTTGCATCCGACATGGGCTTCAAGAAGAATGAGATGTAGCAGATAATATTATTTCTTTCAATGGCACTCTGGTATAGAAGCATCAATTCTTGAACATTTACTGCAAGCATGCAGGTATATTATCAGCAAGTGGTGGTGTTCAGGAAGAATGAGATGTAGCAGATAAAACTATTTCTTTCACTGGAGCACTTGTATAGAAGCATCAATTGTTGAACATTTACTGCAAGCATGTGGGTGTATTATCAGCAAGTGGTGAGCTTCAGGAAAAATGAGTTGTAGAGGAAATCAGAGATAACATCATTTCATCCACTTGAACAATTGTATATTGTAATATACAAAAATCATACATTGCAATTCTGTCAGTATAAGCACCAGTTCCTGAACTTTTTCTGCAAGGATTTCAGTATCCTATCAGGAAGTGACAAGCTCTAGGAAGGATTTACTCAAATGAAATATTAGTATAAAACTATACAATTAGCTCAAATCATTGTATATTATGAAATAATCATATCATAGGCTGCAATTCTGTCAGTCGAAGCATCAGTATATGATGCCTCCTTGTCATTATTTGACTGTCTGATAAGGCCTGCTCAAATCTTATCTATTAATGTCGGAGTGTTAATTATTGATCAAATCTGTCTAGTCATACTGGACCCCTGCAGATTTCCAGATGCATGCCCAGCCACCCACACCACCCTTTCACACTACTGCAGGCCCCTGCAAGCAGGGTGGACGATGGAGTGGCGATTAGACAACAATGCCATGCAGGGGAGACGTCAGGAGGCCTGTGCAGTGGGGTACCCACATGGTATGCACCCCAGCCTTGTACACCCACCACCCAGCACTGACCACTTACCAGGCACAATGAGGACAGAGGACAACAAAGCACATGCCCCCATGCCCAGAGCAACCACCAATGCCACCAATGACACCACCACTGCTGCAAGCAACTGCTCACAGGGTGGATAAGGGGTGGGTGAATGGGGACAACTTGGAGGCAGAGGACGGACTGTACCACCCACCCACACCATGAGGTGAGGGGGAGGGATAATGATTCTGGCAGCCTGAAGGAGAGGGAGGGGGTACGACAATGACCACCTGCCCCACATCTACGAGCAGATGCTCATAGAATGGATCGCAGGTGTGTCTTGGCCATGACGATAGGGGATGGGATGGGGGAGGTGAATGGGGGATGAGAGCCCAGCACCTGACACCCACTGCTGCGAGCACTTGCTTGCAGGGTGGATTGGGTGCTAATGGCCATGAGTCAATGGCTGCCCCACACTGTCAGGGGACCACCTGACGAGGTCTACAACCGCGTGCAACCTTTCACGAGTACTTGCGACCACCTTCGAACACTTGCGAACATTCGCGAACACCTCATGAACATTTATGAACACCTACGAAGTCCTACAAACATCTACAAAGCTCATGAAACACCTTTGAACTACTTTGTATGGCTTCGGATGACTTCCTACCACTCTGCACCTCACCTACGACCACCCCTTACACTTCGATGATGACGCCAAAGCTATGGAACACCGCTTGAACTCATTTAGAGATAGCGGAACAACCGTTGATGCGCTGTTATGATCGCTCACACACCCCTCACTGACACCCCTGTCCTTTGCCTACTTTCAATTCTTGTTCCCATTCCTGTCCCTTCTCGTTCCGCACTCCCGTATGCCCGCGCACCCCGGTCTGCACCTCTTCAACGCGAGCGTGCTTCGACTCTCTGACCCCACCAGCCCCATGGATGCCTCGCGCTTGTTCCACCCTAACAGCTATCTCCAAGATTCAATCTCTGTCTTGTATATGCAATTCTCGCTGGTGTCCCGTTTTTCCGTATGCCAAACTATACTTAGTGTTGTCATTTCCAATTGTATGAAACCTCACCCCTATCCCGTATTCTTAGCCTTAGGCTCCACATGGTCTCGTAGCTTAGGAACGTGCCGCTTCCATTAGTTAGATGTATAAGTACTTCGCTATGCATGTGTAGAACCTTAGTCTAATAATCAACAACGATTCCACGCTCTCGCTCTCAGTTCCCTTAGTCCACGTGACAAACTCCTTATCTGAAATAACGGACATGCTAGTAGTGCAGGGAGGCACAGCTCACCAAACTCGTGTAGCTGAAGCCGAGTCCAACCACCGACCGTAGACCGTCGCGCACTGCTGCCACTCTCACGTCACGTATTTCGGTTCGTAACATGCGCCCCTGATGTGTGCTCGCTTCCCCCGTCTCGCTTCCGCATGCAGACAGGTTTATTTTACTTTGTCACATGGTTTCTTGTACATAGTCACACCCTTGCAGGGAAACACCTTAGACTTTTCTCTTTGGTTTTCCCTTGCAAGGTGTGTAGTATTTCTTGTATAATTAGCTTTATCTAACTTTGGTTTTCCCTTGCAAGCATCATGTGATATTCACGCTGATCGTAAGGTTGCCCTTACAGAAGAAAAGTCTCCTCTTAGGTAGACTGAGAGTAGCCGAGGTTTCCGACAGTTTGCAACCGACATCGCACACGTTCCAAACGTCGCTGACATCAGCTATCTATCCCTCTACCCCCTTTAAACCTCGATACCCTCATTGAATTGCTGCAATGAGTTCCGAAACTACTGACGAACGAATGGTGTGACTTAAAGAAATGTTCACAAGGATGTCCAAAATCGTAAACCGAATGACTCTCCAATTTGACGAGGTGATATTGGGTACCCCGAAGTTGTAAATGTATTACCAAGTGTATCTAGCCCTACTTCCAAGACCTCACCACTCACACCTCACGAATGCGACCTACCACCTGTTCCTCCGAAAACATTGCATGCACCCTTGACTCGCGTTAAGCCAGCAAATCCCAGCAAATTTTTGGGCGATTGCACAAAAGGCCGTGCCTTCCTCACCTCAATTCATGCAATCTTTACTTCGCACTAGTGCCACTCCAATTCGCCGATGACCATGCGAAGATTATGTGGGCGCTCTCGTTCATGAAGAGCGAACAAGCATCGCACTTCGTGGATCAAAAGATGCAAATGTACAATGTGGTGGGAAGCCTCACCTACGCGACGTGGCAAGAGTTCGTGCAGGAGTTTGTCACTGAATTCTGTCCCAAGAACGAGGTCCAAACATCGCGAACAGATCTTGAGACTGCAACATATTTCCAAGGATCGCGCATGGTCGACGAGTATGTCGATAGTTTCAGAGAGATTGTGGACAAGGCTTGCTACTTCAAGGGCTCACACATTGTCCTCAAATTTCATCAAGGCCTAAATGCGAAGATTCAGGACCACATCGCCTGCCTCACACAGGGGCACCCCTCTGATGAAATTCTGCAACAGTGGTATGACGCCGTGATCCTCTGCAATGAGAATTGCATTGTGAACACCGCGTTCACATCCTCCCCATGAACTTTGCAACAGTCCAATACGCCACCATCAATGGGTGGCGTTCTTCAGAAGCCAATTGCGACGTTCCCAAGGGTGCACCCAGTTAGTGCCCCTCGTTCTCTCCCCGTGCCAAGTGTCTCTAGCACACAACGCCCCAAGAACACAACCGCAATTGTGTGCTTCCGATGTGGCCAACCTGGACACCTACAACCCGATTGCCCAAAGCATTTCAACATTCGCTACCTCAGTCTCGAGGAGCGCCAGGCTTTCGCAGAGGACGAGTTCGTGGCGCTAGACGTTCACGTCGCCCATGAGGGGCGTGATGATGTGATTAAGGAAGGTTGTGAAGACAAGGCGGAGGAGGCTGAGTCAGGTTTTGGCATGGGCAACAAGTGATGAGTACGCACCCGTTGTCGACTAAGAATCATTTTGCTGTATTGTCAGTAGAAGAAATGACTGAATTAGATTCCATTTCATCGACTGATAGTGCGGAGAACAATGCCCAAGCCGTACCACAACCCCTTCACCCTGTTCAAACGTCGCAGATGCTTGTTTTGGCGCTTGCGACTACACCAACATCGTCGCCGTCGTCATCAACAACTTTGCATAACTTGTGCTTTCATCGACGTCCAAACTGGGAGAAACGCCTCCCCGATTGCTTTGTCATCGCATCAGCCATCAGCGACAATTCTCTCGAGCTCAGTGTTGCATTGCAAACCACTGACACTGGCGAGGTCTTCTCAACTGCCGCCCTTCTCGACTGTGGAGCGACTGACCAATTCATGCACTCCGATTTCATGAAGCGCAATTGCATCGCTACGAGGTTGCTAAGTCGGCCCATCCCCATCTACAACATGGATGGTATGCCCAACAAGGCAGGTAGCATCACCGAAGTCATCGAAATGATGCTACGATATTGTGACCATCCCGAAAAAGTGATTTTCGCAGTAACTGGCATCAGAAAGCAGGATGTCATCCTAGGACTCACCTGGCTTCACGAGCACAACCCCAAAGTCAACTGGAAGTCGGGAGAGGTCAAGATGAGTCACTGCCCGAATCACTGTTGTACCTGTCAAAACGAAGCAAATGTGGAGCGAAAGGAGCACCTCGTCGAGGCAGCAAATATTCGCTCATGTCGTGCAGGCCCAATGCCCGAGCCTGACATGGAGATGGAGGATATTCCTGACCTCAGCGACGTTTCCGACAATGACGATGAGGAGGAAGAGCCCTACACTGGTGAGGATGCAATGGAGGAGGATGACCGATTATTCACCGCAACAATACCTTGCGAAGCGGAATTCATTCGTGCGTTGTCGAACGTCTCACAGCGTCTCGCGGAGGCATTCCACAAGAATACTCAACCGAAGACATTCCACGAATCGGTGCCCACTCACCTCCAAGACTTCGAAGACCTTTTCACGAAATCTTTGTTCGATCGTTTGCCTGATCGGAAGGTCTGGGACCACGTGATCGAACTAATACCAGACTTGAAGGCTTCCAACTGCAAGGTGTATCCTCTCGCTCCGAACAAACAGGTCGAGCTGGATGAGTTCATCCAGGAGAACCTCACGACAGGGCAAATTCAACCTTCGAAATCACCCATGGCATCACCCGTCTTCTCCATCAAAAAGAAGGACAGATCACTTCGTCTCATACAGGACTATCGCGTGCTCAACTCCATCACAATCAAGAATCACTATCCTCTTCCCCTTATCTCCGAACTTGTAGAGTGTGGTAGGAGGGTGCTTATAACCTTCACACGAGGGAATACTAATCAGAT
>QMFE01007628.1:0-13958 GCA_003314665.1 Tricholoma sp. MG77 | reverse complement strand
CCAATCGACTTCTGGATTGTGTTTTCGCAGCCAGGTAAGGCCTAAAATGATGTCCTGTTTCCCTAGACCAGTGACAGCAAACGTCGCACGTTCGGTGTGGTCACGATACTGTAGGACCGTTTCCCATGCTTCTGAAATACTGCCCGCTTTGTTCAGCGAACCATCCACGTTGTACACTGGGATGGGCCAACTGAGCTGTTTAGTCGTCAAGTGATGTCGTTGCACGAAGTTGGAGCTAGCAAAGATGTCGGTCGCGCCACAATCAAGCAGCCCGTTCGTCGAAAGCACTTCGCCGGTATCGATGGTCTGCATCGATATCGGGAGTTCGAACGAGTTCGCGCTAGGGTTTGACACCGCAATATAGCGTTTGGGGAGTCGTTTCTCCCAGTTTGGATGTTTCCGGAAACGATTTCGAGGGGGTGGGGAGGTTAGTATGGCTTTAGGATCGTTCGAAGTAGTATCAGTCAAAGAAATAGAATTTGATTCGTACACTTCTTCTACTGACAACGCTGCGAAACGATTAATACTGGACAACGGTGGCATACTGGTCACTCGTTGTCCGGGCCAAAATCCTCTTTCACCTCCTCTTGCGCCTCTTCATCTCACTCTATCGTCTCCCTTATGTCGAGCGCCACGAACTCCTCTTGTGCGAAACCTTGTCTTTCTTCGAGGTCTGTTATGATCGTAACTACCCCCCTCATTGTCACACATTTTCCTATGCTCCCCGTGACATCTGTCACACCTGTGACTATCCCCTACACCCCCTAGAACCCCCTTGCCAACTTACAAGTCGTTCCAGCTAGCGCTTTGCTCTCTACATGCTGCTACGCTCGTGCAAGCACTTCTGCATTATCTCCGTGGTCAAAGTCCATCTGTCCGCGATCTCTGCGCTCCCGCGCACCGCTGCGCAGTCAAGCGTCATCATGCGCACCCCACGCACGTGTCGCGCGCCGCGCTTCCACTTCCGCATGTCTCCTGAGCTCCCCGCACCTCGTGCATCCGTTTTCGTGCAATAACCTCGTTTCGCATCGCAACCCGTATCTATTCTTGTGCAAGCTATTTCCGCGCACGCACCATGCGACTCTAGCATCATCTAATTCGCTCCACTGCGCTCTCGCCTCGGGCTTAGCACTTATCCTGGGTCATGCCGTGTGCAACCAAATTTGCAATCCTTATTTCAAGTCCGTAATCTTAGTTCATTTCATTCATTCATTTGAAATTCATTTACTACTATTTCAATTATGTTATGCTGTACCTGCCTTACATAATCGCGGAGTGCCGCGCTTCCTCGCGCTCTCGCGCTTGTTAAATAGCTGTAGCTCCCACTCTTATTCTTTAGCTTTATTATCAACTTCGATACAACCCCGTTTCCCGTTGTAACTCTAACTTGCTCGTACTTTTGTACTTGTCCGTTACTTGTGTTGTCCGTGCGTGTTCCCGCGCGTAACCGCCGCAATACATCCGTCGTTGAACTCAGTCTCGTCCGCTCTCTTACTCTTAGTCATCCTCTTCTCTTAATTCCGAAATACGGGCCTGTCGCTAGGTCAGGGCGCAACCGGCCTGCTCTGCATGGTTGAAGCCAATAGCCCATATGTCCGCCAGTTCTTCGAAGCTGTGTATGTTCCCCTCTCGGACGAGTAGGCTTACATTCACTACAGCATCGTCTGCGAGCACCTCCGCATCCGCCTCGCGCCTCGCGCTTCACTCTCCGCGCATCGGCGCTCTGCACTCGATCTCGTGCGCAACTCCGTTCATGCCCTCGCACTACTGCTACACCTTCCTCAACCGTTCACGCTTGTTACCCGCGCGCATGCGCACGCTCCCACGCTCGCACGGCAAGCATTACATTCGTTGCAATCCGTTTCCAGCTCGCGTCACCTCGTGTGTCTGTCCGTCATCCGTTCCGTTCCTATCCCAGCACGTTCTCGGTTCGTAACAAGGTCCATGTATCGGACATCGAAGCGTTTCGGGCATTCGGGACGTGCATGGCCCGGTTGCCCACAACGAAAACACACGAGTGTGCTCGTATCCTTTGGTCGGGTAGACGTCGAGATGCCAGCCACAAGGGGAATATGCCGTGACGGGTTCATAAAAGTTGCCATCAGCGGCGCGTACCTCGAAAGGGGTATGGGAGGGTTCGAAGGCCTTGTCGCTGGTCTTCGAAACACACTACCGCTGTTCGAAGTTGTTTCGTGGTGTGGTGCGGTCTGCGAAGAAGCACAAAAGGCTTCGTTGACGATGCGGTTTTCGTCGCAGAGGATCGCCGTGTCGTACCACTGCCTTGGAATTTTGTCAGAGGGTCGCCCGGAGGTAAGGCAGGCCACATGGTCCTGAATCTTGGGGTTAAGCCCTTGACGAAACTTGAGGACGATGTGGGCCCCTTCGAAATAGCGCGCACGATCGACGATTTCGCGAAAGTCATCAACATACTCATCGACGGTTCGAGACCCCTGGAAGTATCTCTGAGTCTCTAATTCAGTCCTCGATGTCTGAATTTTGTTCTTCGGACAGAAGTCGGCGATAAATTTGGCGACAAACTCCGTCCAGGTTGCATAAGGTAGACTCCCTATGGCTTGGTAGCTGCGCATTTGTCGATCGACAAAACGTGCTGCTCGCCCACTCTTCATGAAGGACATGGCCCACATGACCTTTGAATGCTCATCTTCGAACTGATGGGGTGCGAGATTGAGGTATAACTCGCACGAATTGAGGAACGAACGTCCCTTTGTGCGTTCGCCTGAAAAGTCATTTGGAGACGCTGGTTTGATCAACCGTGTTCGATTTGCGTTCGAGGATTGTTCGCGGCACAATTCGGGAGGAGGAGAGAGTGGAGAGCGTTCGGACGCTGGGTTCGAAACGCTGCCAGGGTTCGATGCGCTTGGGAGTACGTTGACGCGGTCACGATCCGCGTTCATTAGGAACAGTTGTTGCAGAGATTGGTTAATCCCTGCGATATCGCTCTTGAGTTGCGTTCGCCAAGCGTCGGGTTCCTCTGTAGCCATTAGAACGTTATATTGGGTTGGGGAAAGGAAGTGGAGGGAGGATAGAAGATTTGACCAAGCCGCGAGGAAGACTTCGAAGATGTACGAAATTTTCGTGGTCCAACTGACTGACTGGGATAGCTTGCTACTCTCAGTCCACCAAAGAGGAGACTTTTCTTCTGTAAGGGCAACCTTACGATCAGAGTCTAAACTCGATACTTGCAAGGGAAAACCAAAGAGTTAGATAAAGCTAACTATACAAGAAATACTACACACCTTGCAAGGGAAAACCAAAGAGAAAAGTCTAAGGTGTTTCCCTGCAAGGGTGCGACTATGTACAAGAAACCGTGTGACAAAGTAAAATAAACCTATCTGCATGTGGAAGCGAGATGGGGGAAGCGAGCACACACCAGGGGCGCATCAACGGTTGTTCCGCTATCTTTAAACGAGTTCGAGCGGTGTTCCATAGCTTCAGCGCCATCGTCGAAGTGCAGGGGGTGGTCATAGGCGAGGTGCGGAGTGGTAGGAAGTTGTCCGAAGCCGTATGAAGTACTTCGAAGTCGTTCGACGTAGTTCGAAGCCGTTCGAAGTACTTCGAAGGTGTTTCGTGAGCTTCGTAGGTGTTCGTGGATGTTCATGAGGTGTTCGAGAACGTTCGCGAGTGTTTGTGAGATGTTTGTGAGTGTTCGCGAATGTTTGTGAAGTGTTCGTAGGACTTCGTGCATGTTCGTTAATGTTCGCAAGTGTTCGTAGGACTTCATAGGTGTTCGTGGGACTTCGTAGGTGTTCGTGGGACTTCGTAGATGTTCGTGGGTGTTCGTAGAGCCTCAGCGAGTGTTCCCCTTACAGGTATTAGGGGGGGTTTAATTTTCTTGGTGAGTTCTTTACTGTAAGGGCGACCTCGCCGGGCCCGATTGGGAACCCGACGGAGTCCGTACGCACTCCTAGGAGTCGGTACTGGACGACGACGGTGAGGCGATCCAACTAGCAGAGGGGAATCCTAAGTTATATTGACTGGACTACAGAACACGATAGAGTCTCACCTAGCAGAGGGGAATCCTAAGAGAAAGCTCTGAGGATCCTCTGCTAGGGTGCGACAACTATATACCTAAATACATGAGGTCTACATGAGGTATGCAATGAGGTGATAGCCGAGGCATGAGGCTGCTAAGCAAACATGAGGGAACCAGATAGGAAGTCCATCGGAAGTCCGATGTGGCTGCGCAGCGGAGACCGTGCGGAAGTCCGATAAAAGTCCGATGTGCCTACACATTAGAAACTGTGTGGAAGTCTGATAAGGGTCTGAAGTGACTGCATGGTGCGGAGGTCCGATAAAGGTCCGACGTGGCTGCGCAGCAGAGACTGTGCGGAGGTCCGATGGGCTGTCCCCTTACATTTACTGTTTTTATGATTCTGTGCTTGATAAGGACATATTCTAGTGTTGTTTGAAGGGCCCAAAGAGATGACAGCTTTAGCATGCCACACTCTTGAGTTATTCTATAATCTTTCTCAAGGGGGGTATTAGGGGGGTTTGATTTTCATGGTGAGTTCTTTACTTTTTTATGATTCTGTGCTTGATAAGGACATATTCTAGTGTCATTTGAAGGGCCTGAAAAGATGACAGATTTTGCATTCTGTGTTCTTGAGTTATTTTATAATCTTTCTCAAGGGGGGTATTAGGGGGGTTTAATTTTATCAGTGAGTTCTTTACTGTTTTTTATGATTCTGTGCTTGATAATGATGCATTCTAGTGTCGTTTGAAGGGCCCGAAGAGCCAACAGCTTTTGGATGTCACATTCTCGAGATATTGTATTATTTTCACTCAGATGGACATATGGAGGGGGCTCAATTATATGATAATTTTGCTATTATTCTTGACCATATAAGGACGGGAAGGGCATGACAACAAGGAGGCAGCAATGATGTTTAAAACAGCAAATGGCAATGCCGCTACCAAATCACACTGATGGGACAATGGGGAGACGAGGAGGAGGGGGAAACAGATGGAAAAATGGCCCAAGAGACATTGACAACTTCTCTTGGGCCTTTAGGTAGGTTTTTTTTGTTCTCTTCATTTTCATTCTACTAACAAAGATTTTTAAGTACTAACTCAAGCTACTAATGACAATGGAACACCACCTGCCCCTCGCCTGCGAGCCACTTGCTCACAAGGTGGATTGCGGGGACAATAGATGACAGGACAATGGGCAAGGGGAAAATGAAACAACAGGGGAGAGGGTAACAGAACAATGGGGGGAAGGAAATGAAACAATGGGGGGGAAGGAAAATGAAACCACAGGAGAAGGAGGAGGAGGAGGAGGAGGAGGAGGATGGGGAGGATGGGGACAGGGACAATGACAAAGAAGAAGAAGAAATGACCCACCACCCACCCCAGCCTCATGAGCAACTGCTTGTGGGGTGGATCGTGGGTGGAACAACAGTGACAATGACCAGTAGCAGCAGCAGAAAACCCAGCGCCCACCACCCCCATGCCTGCAAGTGACTGCTTGCAGGGTGGATCGTGGGTGCTACGAGCCTACAACAACATTGGCAAGCACCAGGACCTGAGGATGACCAGGGGGACAAGGGGAAATGGCAACAATGAAGGAATGACACACCACCTGCCTCCAGCCTCATGAGCAACTGCTCATGGGGTGGATAACAGGATATGGAGTGTGATGATAGAGAAGGGGGCAACAGGGATGCGATGGGGACAACACAACAACACAACACCAGGGACGCAATGGGGATGACACAATGACACAATGCCAGGGGCATGATGGGGACAACACAATGCTAGGGACACAATGGGGACAACACAACACTGGGGACATGATGGGGCAACAGGACAACAGGACAGGGATGATTAGGGTGTAGCACGGGTATGGGTAAACCTGTGGTAACCGGCCCACAGGTTTGACGGGTATGGGTACGGTTGCCGAAATGCCGGACCTGTGACATACCGTACCCGTTTTAGCGGTGTCACGGGTATTGACGGGTTCTCGATCGGGCCGTTGTGGGACATCATTAACTGTTCTAAACTACTGCCCACACCGGCGACAGGAAGCGAATGAAATGGGCCCAAATGACTTTGATCGTCGTTTGGGCCCCAGGTAAGTTTTTCTTTGTTCATATCTTGTTTTTCTTTATTCAGCTAACTTCATTTTCATTGTTTACAGGTTTTAACTTACAATGACAGCAACGATGAGGACGACGGCCACGGCCACCATCACCACCATCACCACCACCACCACCACCATCACACACCATCACCACCACAGCACTCCCAACCGCTGCCGCAAGCAACTGCTCGGGGGGTGGAAACAGGGAGCAACGGGGTGGGGATAACGAGAAGGAGCAGGCACGACGACGACGGCCACCACCATCACCACCACACCACCCCCAACCGCCACCATGAGCAACTGCTCGCAGGGTGGAAACGGGGAGCGATGGGGATGGGGATGACGAGAAGGAGCAGGCATGGCGACAACGGCCCCTACCACCACCACCATCACAGCGGCCAAGGGAGGGGCCGGCCACCACGACATCACCACGAACCAGCACCCACCACTACCGCCGCGAGCAACTGCTCATGGGGTGGAGGAGGGGTGCTAACAGACGCCAGGGGATGAGAGATGGTCGACAACGACAATGACGACATGGACACGGAGAGGACGATGGGAGGTGGGGGGAACGGGGGGAACGAACTGCAGGGGGAATGAAGGCAACGGGAGGGGGAGAGGTCGGCCGCATCACACACGAAACAGGCCCAAACTACGTCTCTCGTTGTTTGGGCCCCAGGCAAGTTTTTTTATGTTCGTTTCTTATTTTTTTCTTTTGACTAACTTAGGTCAGCTATTATAGGCTTTACTCATGTTCCAACAACACAACAGCCGATGACCATAAGCGACGGATGAAACCCCACCCGCTCCCAGCCTCGCAAGCAACTGCTCGTGGGTGGATGAATGATGACGACAGCCGGGGACGGAGAATGGGTGCGACAACGGCAGGACAGGGTACAGGAATCGACGATGAGGGGACGGGTACAGGGACAGGAAAAGATGACAACGACAACGGGGACAGGGATGGGGACAGGGACAGGGGATGTGGCATGACAACGGACTGAGGGCCGCCCAACCACCACCACTGCAGCTCCCTGAACCACCGCCGTGAACAATTGCTCGCGGGGTGCAAACGGGGAGCAACGAATTGGCCAGGGAACAGCGACGACCGCCACAACCACAACCACCACAGCAGCGCCCTGAACCACCACTGTGAGCAACTGCTCGCGGGGTGCAAACAGGGAGAATGCGAGGCAGTTTCCGCAAAGAAGGTGACCTACCCCTTGCCCCCCGTCTCGTTCGCAACGAGACGGCATTTTGTCTTTTTTTAATTTTAGTATTGTATATAGAATTATGGAATAAATAAATCCCTCCGTCGCTCTTCTCGAGTGGTGGAGGTGTCTTTTTCAAAAATAATTAAATAAAGTCCCTCCCAAGTCCCTCCATAAAGAGATTTATTGCCTGTAGCTGAGGTTTGGCTTAAGTATTGTATACAAGGTGTAGTTAAGTTAATAAATGGGTTATATAATACAAATACAGGATGTTCAACCATGTAGAATGTCTAAATATGAGACCAAAATATAGTCAAGACCACGGTGTATATACATGGTGTCACACCTGCAGTGTGTCATGACAGACCGTGGGTTAAACCTGTCACCGTGGGTACGGTGTTAGAACGGGTGCGGTGTTGACAGGTACGGGTGCGGTGTGTTAAATATTACCCACGGTGTGACCCATGCTACACCCTAGGGATGATGGGGACAAATGGGATGAGTGTGCATGAACACCTCCCTCATGCGAGGTGCGAGCTAGAGGATTTATTTTATTTTAGTAGCTTTTGTATACTAGTAGCTCCTAAAAAAATCTATTTCAAAAAGTCCCACTGTAGTGTAACAAAATTGGTTGAAAAATGACTACTAAAAGTATGAAAATTGTTGATGAAACTACTCCACGAAGTGGATGAATAACTGCTATTCTTCCACCCTGAAAAGTTGATGAAATTCAACCTGTGTAGAGGGGTGTTATTTTTGCCCTTTAAAAGACAAAATTCATCCTATCGTGTGGTATGAACTCTGGACAAAATTTGTGAGGAATTCATCCCATCGACTCATCCCTTACAAGTAAGAAAAAAACTCCTCTTAGTGGTGGATTTTCATGCCAACTTATGATGAAATTTATTCCATTTTGGGGTTTATCAATACATGAAAACTATACCATAAATATATTGTTTTACACCATTAAGTGATTGCAATATAGGATGGTTTTCCTACCCTGTGGGTCTCACAGTGTTGTCATTCTTACAATTGTTCTTCATCTATACAATAAATTCTGTTGCTTTTAATCCCTATCTCTCTCGAAGTAATGCCAGAGACCATACCCCAATGGATGTTGTCCATCTTGTCTCCATCCTTCTAGAGAACTTGGAACTTCATGCTTCATTTGACTATGAGGCAGTTATGAAGTACATTGATCTTGTCCAACTCTTGAAGCCCACTATGCTTCCTGTGAACGTTGATGTGTTGATATATGTTTGGAGCCAAAGCTTTGCACCACAGGTCCGAGGTCTGAGGTCTTGGGTATGGGTGGGTGCAAGGTGCAGGTGCGAGGTGTGAGGTGCACAAGGTGTGAGTGGGCCTGTGACCTGGTGGATCCGACTTTCACCTGATCTTCCCACAAACCCAGTCTTATAATAGTGGGTGATCCCATGCCTGACCCACTATTATAAGACTTGTTTCCATAAAAACCCAACACTGGCATTATTTCCCTCCCCAGGGTGTGTAAGGGGACAACCCCCAGGTATATATTATTCCCTACCTATTGTTTATACTTCCTTTTCATTCCCTTCTATCCTACCTTATCCCCCTTATTTGGTATTGTTTACCTACAGCCCTATTATGGGCAACTGGTAGTAGTAGAGATACCTTAATCCAACATCTAAGAATATCCCCAGTATACTTGCTTTATAGCATTGACTTCTGTCATTACATAGTCTTTATAGACTCCCTGTGCCCTTGTGGCCCCTGGTACTTGTGTGCCTCCTGTGTCTCCTCTTCTTCTGGGTCTTGCCCTTACAGGGTGCATATAGACTTGATTATTTCAAGTACCTCAACCCGTTTTGGTAGGTGTAGGCTGCATACTATATGTGCACCCTCCCACCTGTTCATTCCACATTTAGAACACTTCCCACACTGGCAACACATCATCCATCATCGTCAAACATGTCCATCACGCTTCCCATGCTGCCTACAATGCTCTCCACATTGTCAAACCTGATGTCAAGCACTTCTCACTAGTGTGTTCTTGTCCTCCCTCACAATCTTGACATCAAACTCATTGTCAGTGCCACCAGATATGGCTACATTGATTCCCATGATGCCCAGCGACATGTCATCACTGTCCACATCATTGACCTCAATGGTGAACACTTCTCACCAGCTTCTTCTCATACTCTCAGGATATCATCGTTCTCAATGTCGTCTGGCTATCAGACTTGTTATCAACACCACCCAACATAGCAACATTGCTCCCACACTGCTGGCAACATGTCATCAGCATCAGCATCAACATCATTGAATCCGATGCTGGGGGCTTCACTCTGGCCTCTTCTCATCCTCCTTACTGATCACCATCGTTTCCAACATCATCCAGCCCTCAGGCCAGTCATCAACACTGGCTAACATGGCCACATTGCCCTCACACTGCCCAGTGATGCGTCATCACCATCAACATCCTCAAACTCACTCATGGTGATTCTCAATGATCTGAACATTAATTTAAACATACTGACCATAAGATTTAATCATAGATACATCATAGATACATAATAAGAACATAATATGGCTAGATAAAATGATGTCAAGCAATCATAATTGGAAACAAGGCCCTGGTGGCCATGAATGCATCGGAGGACTGTTTAGGTGCAAGTAACTGCAATAGTAGTTGGTGAAGCAGATGGAATGACACTTGTGGTGTTGTCAGGCTCTGAGGTGGCAGGTTGGGTAGAGTTAGTGTTACGCAATAGGTCCAAACTCGGTCAACTAGGTACTTGACCTAACATATTGGGCTACTCTCCAATACATGATACCTATAATGGGGGGTTCCCACTAGTTCATCATCTGGGAAGCTATTGATGGGTTCTCAGTAGTTCAGGTTATCAGCCGCTAAGGGATATCCTTAGCCCGGGTGCAATGAGTGAGTTAAGACTGTTGATTGCTTAGGTCAAGCTAAAGAGCCTTGACCTACAAACTACTACAGCTTATATACATGTAGTAACTACCTTATCTACCAATCACAGTGAAAGATGAGTAAGACGATAGGTACTAGTAACGCTACTGGTAGATAAGCAATGGTGCAATATGTGCAGCATATTGCAACAGCTGTCAATGTCAGTCCAAAACGACATACGTCAATAGCTGTGAAGGATAAGAGATACTGTGAGAATCAGTATCTAGAAAAGGAAGTGGGTCCAATATCAAGAAAAGCATGTCTGGCCTGCTGAATAATAGATATGACATATCCGAACTGCTTACTAAAGGAAATTTGTAACATTACCCCCCTGTTACAATTGAAGTCACCAACTTCAATATCTGTCTGCAAAGTCTCCTCCACAGGGTTCTCTATCGATGTTGGCCCATGCCTCCTCATTGAAGGTATCAGCATAGTCATTGTTGGTGAAAGGTAGGGTGGGGCAGTTGGAAGGGTAGTGTCCAGGTTCTAATTCTCCACAATTCGAACAAGTAAACATAGGACAATGTGATTGATAGTGACCAATTTCTTGGCATCTGAAACATTGAGCCATAGACATGTATGGTGGGTACAAGAGCGTTGTAACCGTGCACCCAGGTGTGCACTGCAGTCAGGTGCATTGTGTGTCATGTGATCCTGTTGATATCCATTTGTGGTAGACACAGTAGTAGAGCATTCGATCCTTGCATTGCGACCACAACTGTGCGTGTGTGTGAGCTTGTGCGAGTCATCCCTGTGCGATCTGCTAGAGACTGCACGTCTCCATTTGGTGACAACAGGGATTTTCTTTCTCAACTGCTTCTGTCTCGTTCTCTGTTACTGTCTCTGTCTCTTTCTCCACCTTTGAGCACCAGGCTCATTCAGATTTATCTACCACATCCTTACCCTCTTCTTAACCTTCACGAAAATGAAGTCTATCAGTCTTTTCTGGGGTGATTTCGAACATGATGACCCTCTTGACTTTCTGTACAAACTCGAAATGTTCATTCCCTTGGAAACTGAGGTCACCGACGAGATGATACTCCACATATTTGATATACATTTGAAGCCCCTTTCCTATGCAGACCTATGGTGGAGAGACCTACCTGCAAACCAGAAGGACACCTGGGAACACCTCTGCAACGCGTTCGAGAAGGAGTGGCTGAAGAATGGGATCACACCAAGACCAACCCACAGCTCACTCCAGGACATCCCTGAGCCCAGCCCCCCTGTTTTCCCCACTGAAACTTCCCCTCCCATCCCTTCATCACAGCCAATGTCACACGCGTCAATGGCCACATCACAACCATCAACGACAACATCAACGACGACGACGACCACTCTCCTCACCTCAACCACCTCGGAACACCTAACAGCACCACCACTCATTCCTGAACCACCCAGCTCGCCAATGGCACCCCCAGACACATCCCATCCACCCACAACAAGTCATGAAAATGCCGAGCAAACGGCCACGTCATCACGGCCAGACCCTGCTCAAACGGTCTTGGAACAGCTGTCTACAGCCCAAAAAAGCGAGATACCACCGCCTGCCCATCCCCTCGAGTCCCCGCCACCCCCCAATCACCTGTTGAAACCTCCAAATGCCCCACGACGCATGCCACATCACTGACGATGGTAGCGCCGCCGTCCACGCAATCTGTCGAGATCCTGCCATCTACAGCCCAAACGAAGCTGCAGACACCCTCTGGTGCAACCCTACAAATGCCTACAGCCCCAGAAACCCCCTCTGAATCCCCTAGAAGCCCTCCGACGCGTGCCATGTCACTGACAATGGTGGCAGCGCTGTCCGCACCAACTGTGGAGTACCGGCCGTCTGCAGCAAAACCGAAGCACCAGACACCTACCAGAGCACCCCCACATCCATCTACAACCCCTCAGCAGCCCGTTGAACCCCCCCTGCTCCCTACGCCATTGACGACAGCCGCCAGCGCCGCCCACGAAAACCATTGAGAACCAGCTGTCTGGAGCTCAGACGATGCGGGTACTACCTACCTACACACCCCCTCGAGCCCATGCAACCCCTGAACCACCCCCTGCACCCTCCCTGCCTCCCTTGCCCTCATTGTTGACGACTGCACCGCCATCGACTACCCCGTCAATGGTACCACTACCACAGACACCAACAGCCCCGGGACAGCTTCCTACATGCCCAGAACGATGAACGGCACCTTCAAAACCACCAGAGCCACCGCCTCGACCCCTCGTTGCACACCCCCTGCCATCGCCATCAACCGCCACGTCATTAGCGACGCAGCCGGCACCTTCAGTGCCCCTCTCGAAACCGCTTTCCCCAGTCGCTGTATCCTCCCTTCTGACCCCCGCTGCCCCTTCTGCATCCCCCCAGGAGCCGCATTCCCCCTACCCTGTTGTCTGTAAGGGTCTATACCCTACACCTGCCACTCTAGCTCACAATGGCACCCTCTCTGTGGTACGTTCACCCCATCGTTCTCATCCACCACCCGAAAGGGACCGTGATCATTGTCAAGCATGCTGGAATCATTTACTTTTCTTATGATGCATATTTTATTTCATATCTTCACTATTACCTGACTTTTTTTGATATGCTTTTGATATTTTTTAGAGTATTTTTCCGAGGCAACGAGGGCGTTGCCTTTGTGTAGGGGGGCACATGTAACCGTGCACCCAGGTGTGCACTGCAGTTAGGTGCATTGTGTGTCACGTGATCCTGTTGATATCCATTTGTGGTAGACACAGTAGTAGAGCATTCGATCCTTGTGTTGTGACCATGACTGTGCGAGTCATCCCTGTGCGATCTGCTAGAGACTGCACGTCTCCAGCGTAGTTGGTGGGGTGACCCTGATGGGCAGGGAAGGAATGGGAGGTGCGATGGGTGGTGGTGTTTCTTGGGTCAAGTCAATAATGACCTGATTGACCAGTGTGGCTGTCTGCCTTGGCAAGGAGGCACCAGTATCAGAGAAGCGTTGGTTGTAGGAAGGAGGAGTGGTCTCCATGTGTAGTCTTCCCCTGTAGGGGTGGTGTCTTGGAGGGGTTGGCGAAGGGGATGTGGCTTTAGTCAGCGATTTAGTAGGAGAATGAGATGGTTGTCTGGTAATCGTTTTCGTGGCTAATGGTTTCTTCAAGAGTGACTCTACTTTCGCCCGCCTAGCAGTGATGACTGCGATGGGATCTTTGACGCCTGTGCCAATCAGAGTGTCTAGCAGCAGGGTCTGTTGAGCTCTAGCAAGACTGAGCACCTGTTGGTTGTTGCACCACGATTTGTACAACAGTTTCAGTGTCTTGTCTTTCTCGGTCTCGTGTTCCATGTTGAGTTGATTGGCAGAGTCAGAGAGGAAGAAGCGAGTAGTGTTTGAAGGTCCAGTTCAGTCCGGTTTTTTCCCACTTTGGGCTCAAACTGGAACTGCAACCGGTTCCATGACATTCCAAAACTATATAAAACCGGTTCATTGTGGTTCAACCCAACTTGACTACCAGTTGTAGCCAGTTCAACTACAACTGGTCGTCTACTGACTGTGGTCGGTCTAAACTAAGTTTATGTAGAATAAATAATAGTATTCTAAACCTACAATAAAGCTCCTCACAGGCAGGGGCCTGTGAGCGAGCATGTAGGTACCACAATAAATAAAAAATAGACCCCCTACCTTGCAGGATGTGCAAGGGAAGGGGGAATGTGGAAGGGAGCCGGGTT
>QMFE01007626.1:766-14018 GCA_003314665.1 Tricholoma sp. MG77 | reverse complement strand
GTGGTGGTGGTCACCCAGAGGCATGGCCATTGGTGTTGGTGTTGGTGTTGGTGTCGCTGTTGATGTTGCTGTTGATGTTGTCATTGTTGTTGTCAATGTTGTCGATGATTGTTGATGTTGATCAACCAAGTCAGATGATTAGGCACCCAGCTATCAGTACCCATAAACCACAGGAACGGATACAGCAATGTCCGACCTGTACCTGTACCTGAGCATACCCATGAGCACATTATCATGGTATTACCTGTACCCATGTCATGCCTTAAGCATAGCAGCATGTAGAGAGCAAAGTGCTGCTGGAATGACTTGTAAATTGGCAAGAGGGTTCTAGGGGGTGTAGGGAATAGTCACAGGTGTGACAGATATCATGGGGAGCATAGGAAAATGGTGACAATGAGGGGGGTAGTTACAGATCATAACAGCACCCCAGGTCACACCACCACTGCAAGCCCCTGCTTGCAGGGTTTGCATGACCATGGGAAAGAGCAGATGACAGGGGAACAATGAGATGATAAACAACACCGAATGAGGACGGCAATGGCAGGGTACCTGAATGCCAGGAACTGACCCAGATGGGCCCAAACAATGTCAATTGTCATTGGGGCCTTAGGTGAGTTTTTTCTATGTATTTCTTTTTACTAATCTATTGTATTTTAGGTTACAAACATTTTGTAATGATGGACCCACACCAGGACAGGCCAGGACCCCCCACATCACTGCTGCAAGCCTCTGCTCATGGGGTGTGTAACAGGGTGACGATGGGCAATGATGATGATGGGCAACAAAAGACAGGGATGATGATGACAAGAAAATGATGAGGAGGAAACAAAGATGGGGGACAATAACAGGGAGGAGGGAAAGAGAAGGAAAAGGCCCAAGAAATGTTGATGGATGTCTCTTGGGCCATAGGTAAGTTTTTTCTGCTTCTTTTCTCTTTCTTTTTCTTTTTACTAACTAAATTGAACTGCTGGCAACAGGGTTGATGACGACCACAACTGGAAGGCACCTGCGCCTGCCACTGTGAGCAACTGCTTGCAGGGTGGCTAACAATTGGGATGGGAACTAGGGTGAGCAGGCACACCAGCAACAAAAATGGGAGAGGGGACAACGAGGGGCATGAGCAGCACCTCCAACTGCTGCCACAAGCAACTGCTCGTGGGGTGGAAATGGGGAGCAACAGAGACAGTGAGAAGGCTGAGATGCCAGGACGACAACAGATGATGACACTGATGGCCACAGCAACAACAACAACAGCAACAACAATATCAACATCAACAACAATGACAGCAGCAAGGATGACAGTGATGCCAACAACAGAGGTTTTTTAGTTTCATGGCCCTCCCTTGCTTCATGCAAGGGAGCTCAGTTAGTTTAATAATACTTGTGTTGTCCCCTTCTCATGCAAGGGAGGCTAGTTAGTTCAATGAAATTTTTTTACTATGTATGTTGTCCCCTCTCAGGCAAATGACTTGGAGGGGTTATTCAAATGAAAATGAAAAAAACTTGATTGTATGTAGCTTAGGTGTTGTATACAGGTTAGTCAATGGTTATACAATATTACACTATGTTTAGCAATGTAAAACATCGGAAAGAAGGCAAAAATATACAGCCAAAACAATGGTATATTTACATGGTGTTGCACCTGTGGTGTTTCATGACAGACCATGGTAAAAACCTGTCACTGCAGGTGCGGTGTTGGCAGGTACAGGTGTGGTACATGCCAAAGTCACCCACAGTGTGACCTGTGTTACACCCTACTCTTAACCCATACCCCTTCCATGGACACTTCAGGCTATGGGTCATGGGGAAGTATGGGGTTTAAGGATGGTGCTAAAAATAGGTCCCAAAATACTATCAAAATTCTGAAATTTTTTGGTCCTATGTCATTCAAGTATATTGAGCTGTTGCAGCTGAATTCAAAATAATAGTCCCTCTCGGACAATCACACATGTTGCCAGGGTCAGATATTGATCCTCGATGGGCATTTTAACCCCTTTTTAGCTTTGACTTGATCCTGCAAGATTTCAGCTGCTTTTCAAGTCATGCAGCATGGAAATTTGAACAGTTGAACCAGCACACCCACTGGCAAGTGGTTATACATCATGCATCATGTTGGAAGTCAGACAAAAAGCATGACAAACACAGCTATGTTTGATAAGTAATACTGTAATTGCCTGGCAGTGGTATAAAAAGTACCAAAAAAGTTACTAAAGTGCACTATTTACATAATATATTACCTATATGTAGTAATGAAAGTATAGGTTTTGCCTTGAAAAAGGCATGGGTTATTGGGTATCAGAGAGTTATGGGTTATGGGTTCGAAACCCCCACCTACTGACTTGGTGGATCGAAAATCCTATGGGGTATGGGAGAGTATGGGTTATCAGGGTTATGGGTTAAGAGGGTGTCAACTGTAGTGTCTTGGAAGTTGCAGTCTTTGAAAATGTGGGAAAAAAGCTTTTAACCCTGCTTTGCAAGTGGTTTGGAGTCTGCTCTACCTTATGTTTTTTTCATCCAACAGAAGAGATACATTTCCATAGGGGTGTCCAATCCCTGTGATGGTCACAGCAGCATCACAAACCTTGAAACAACTGCTGTAAATCAGTTTGTAGCCTCAACATGCCAGACTTTGTGGCACAAAACACAAGTATTATGTATTGGTACATGAATTAAGCAACTGAGTCATGTATTTCAATCCCATAAACTGTTCACTTACTGTGAGTCAGTGTGACTTGCAGTGAAATATTGCATGTGTTAATGCAATATTTCATGGTTAGAGGCTAAAAATAAAAAATCCAGTCATGGATATTTGTTCAGAATTGAATTCCGATCATTTTTCACCACTTAAGCAAGTCATGAAATTGAGTTCCTGAAGAGCTGAATCCAATGCAATGTTTTGGCATGAATTTGGCAGCAGAAGTGCCCATCCAGCATAATTTGGTGTCATAATCTATGGGTATGATATATTTGATGACAAGCAATGCAAAAAACCCCATATATTTATGTTGTGGAAGGCAGAGGATACATGTCTCAAGGTTTGGGGGTGTGACAGGTTGTGACATACAAGTGACTGGGAGTCACACTTATTGAGCATTGCACCTGGCCTTCCCACATTACAAGCCTAATAATAGTGAGTGATCTTGTGCCTGCCTCACTATTATTAGGCTTGATCCAGTTTAAACTCAACACCAGCGTTAATTCCTTCCCCAGGTCTGTGCTAGACTTTTACAAACCAAGTCCCTATGACCTATTTAGGTGGGCCCGTGCCACCCGTCAGTAACCGCTATCAAGAGTGGGCCTAGCGCTCACCTTCCCACCCAAACAACACCCAACACAGTACCACATCACCAACGCGTGCCGCACGTCGCTGTCAACAACATTGTCATCGTCGTCACCGCCATCCATTACCATACTGAGACCTCTTCCCTATTATCTGGTGAGTGCTAGCTATGCTATATGCCTAAACAACTCATCTAAACAATGCCTACTAGGCCGACATGTCACTCCCCCTCTTCTCCCACACCTTGCCATCGTTGAGCATGACGCTGGACACCCTTGCAGCTTTCCCACTTCTTTGCCATCTGTCATTACCACTCCTCTTTTGATCCCCACTGGTATGCTATGTTGCTCTACATGCCTCGTTGCATGCCGCGACCCACAACATCCTCATCACTGCCATCCAGTGCCTGTATCTGGTGAGCATGCCACTGCCATTCCCAGCTCTTCTCCTATTGTCTGGTAAGCACCAACTATACTATATCTGGAAGACATCTAAATAACACCTTACCAGGCCGACACATCGCTCCCATGGTCTCTTATGCAACTGTTGCCGTCGATGAGCGCAACACCAGACATCTTCACACCTGCGGTCCATCTCTCACTTAGCGTTCCGACTCCCAACCTGCATTCCATCCCACCAGCAAGTCCTACGTCACTTCTATTCAATACACTCTGTTGCCATTGTCAAGCATGATGCTGAACATTGCCACCACACTGCTGCAACTTCTCTTTGACCACCCTGTTCATCATTGCACTTCAATTCTCATAATGTTAGCTACTTTGCACCCATTCAAAACTGCTGTCTCATGCTTGGCACGACAGCGCCATTGTGCTCACTGCTGGGCATATTCGTAATCTTTCCTTGTTTTGCTTTCCGTCTCTCCCTTAGTGTTATAAATACCACCCCATCTTCTCGCACAGCTCTATTCACCTCATTGCTGCCATCAAACTCAATGCTGATGCTATGGCCACATTACCACAGCTTCTCTTCGTCCACCCTCCCTCCACCTTCTTACCCCCGAACATCTATTCCCACACTGTCATGCATACATTCAAATTACCATTGCCTATGTTGCCACCATGCACTTGCTCTCTCTTATCAACCTTGTCTCAGTCCTTTAGCCTCTCATTAAGCCAGACATGAACTTCAATTCAGGGCCATTTGTAATTACGAAGGAGACCGCTGGCAGCATTGGCTTCTTGTCTTGGGAAGCGGAGTAGAAGTATTGTGTGCCCTCATTTCGCTACAGCTATCTCATATCTGATATAAATGCTGCCCATTAGGTTTAGTCATACCTGAGTGACTGAGTCATATGCACATCTGTTTGTAATTATGATAATTATTCATCTACCATATTTATTACCATGTTGCTGCTTTTATTTAAGGCGAGCTGCTGTGTCATCTCCAAGGATCGGCCCTCTTGATATCTTCACTCATGTCCCAATGCTTAAAACACATGGGGCTTTCAAAGTCTGTCATTCGACATGGCTTCCGATATGGCCATCATGAACGACAACGAGATATTCTACATTCTGGAAAGCAGGCAGACCAACAAGCAACTGATGCTGAGCATCGACGAAGAGCAATCCAACATACAAGTTAATTAAGTCATACATAAGCCATGAAGGTGGTGAGCATGAAGTCTTTGAGGATGTTGCAGCAAGCCTTGCTGAGGCTACCAGATGGTAAGATATAGTTTTTTCTTAATCTCTTACTGACACTGTATATTATTGGAAAGTCGAAGAGTAGATCACCACAACCATGCGAATCGCATAGAGTTCCAAACAGAGCAGTGGAACATTCAGATGACAAGACTCGTTGGTGTGTACCTTGACTCCTGCCACCATGATGAAGGGGAAGGGTTGCCGAAGATTCCTGAGCAACCACACGGTGATGCTGTGGGTCAATTAGTAGAGATTGAGGTCGCCGATATTTTCTGTATGTTCTGAATTCTTCCTCATTCAATTACTGATATTTTCTATCAGTTCGACAGCCCTTGTCATTTCCAGTCATGCCTGGTACTTTGTACCCGAATGAGACGCTATTGCAATATGGATATCTTGGCCATTCTCTGGTACAACGTACACTGGTGTTCTCCATCAGGACTCTTGTGGCATATTGGCAATCTCATCAGATATGTCCCCGTTTTAGTATCGAAGCCCAGTGTAGAATGTTGTGCCATATGCATAATGTATGTCAACGACTCTCAGATCTCAGATGATGTGTTCATGAATTCAGGTACCTTACAATGCATATCTCACTGCTCAATTTTCCACAGCTTTCAATGCCTATCTGGAGATATGTCGACAAGTTGATCAGCAAATCAATGCAGCTCTCAAATATGATTCTTGCATATCTCATCTTAAATGGTCTTGTCCTTGCTGCTTCTATAAGCTGGAGGGTGAGCCTGAATTGGAGTTCTCATGTTTTGTTTCTATTGATGGCAATAACTCGCTAAAACGCCTGGGTACATCTGTGCAGAATTCAAATGATCGCCTCGATTCATGTACTGTCATTTCGGATCGGTGGCTAACAGCAGAGGAAGTAAATCGGTTCAAGGATGAAGTAATACCTCAGGTAAGGATTTAACCGATGCATTACTGCATTACTGAGATCAGTTAGGTGGCAAAACAGGTGGTGGTGGAACACAATGATCATGCCGATGATTGGGAAGACACTGCAGATGAAGGTACTAGCCTGGGATGTATCGAGCGATGGAGAAATGCAGGGCCAGAAGAGTGAAAGAAGAAGTTCGCTCTCTTCAAAGAGTCTGGTGTCTTCATTGCCTCATGCCATCATCGGTTAGTTCTACTTGCTTGTGATATGATCAAGAGTGGGGAGCTGTATGCCACCTTTCATCAATCTTATTTCTGTGCTGATTAGGGCCTCAAGCGCCAAATATGCACTAGCAATTGTTGATCGGCTCATTGACGATCTTGGCGGCAAAGTCAGTTGTGCTTACGATATTGGCTGTGCATTCTCAAAGATGCTTGAGAACAGCAGCTTGTCGGAGAAAGCCAAAAATGCTTTGTTTCACCTTATGGTTGGTGCATTTCATGGGCATGCTCACAATCAAGCTTGTCAGCTTGAATGGCACCCATTGTATATCAAAGGTACTGGCCATTCTGATGGTGAGGGTTGCGAGCATGTATTCTTGTCATCAAATGATCTAGCCTGAGGCACCCAGCATGCTACCTGATTTCATCATCACCAAGCCATTGAGGAACATTTTACGTTCTGGGATCAGAACAAATATGCCAATTTAAGTACACATTCTCCCAATTCTGTCCTAATCAACAACTAATTTCTATGGTTTTAAAAGGTGGGTTTATTCAAAATCATTATCAAGAAGCAGTTCAAGCTGTCCAGTCCCTCAAGACTGAACTCAACATCTTGTGGAATGAACTCCGAATCACGGATGAAGATTTTGATCGGTACTTGGCAGCTGAAAAAAAAAATCTTTTTGATTTGCAGGAGACATCTCACATGACAACCTTGAAAATGCAGTATGTCCGGGCACTCAACGAACTTTCTCAGTGCAGGTGTGAACTTCTTGATCGGAGATGCTTATATTCTAACCAAATGTAGGCAAGAATGGACCGATGCTCGAGCTGCCACAAACAATATTTTTACCACAGTTGCATCTGGTCAGATTCACGTAGCAATCACTCAAGTCCGACGGTGTGTTGATACAGCTTACTCAAAACTCCAAAATGCGGAATCCTATGTTAAAAGTCTAGAGAACAGTCTCAATGTTGAGGAATGCTGGTCAACCACATCTCCCAAATATCAATCTTGTTACCAACAAAATGTCCAGACGAACTACGAGTGGGCATTGGATGAGCTAGAATGTCTAGTAGTCATGCGATTGTTTGAGCTTGCCAAAATGAGCACACCGGGCACAGGTATGGTGTTCTATCAATACTTGGTGATCTACTCTAATTTTAAAACAGGGTACAAACTTCATCATCAAATCAGAAAGGCTCTCCAGCGTCGTTCGGAGACAATCAAGAATGCGCTCAACCATTACAATACTCAAGCCGTAAAATTGACACCGCCTCATCCAACCTTATCTTGGAAGGAGATCATTGATTACAGCTTTCTGGGCAAGTTTGATCTTCTACGACATTCTAGAGCTGATATCCGTAATGAACCATGGGTTCATGTTACTCGCTGTGAAGCAATGGTGAAGTATTTCAAACTCTGCCATGCACAAGAGGAGGTAACACGGCTGAACATTGAAATTCAATGCCTTAAGACTTTCATCCATGACGAAACCATTCATATGACACAAGTTATTTCTCAACTTTCTTTGTCAGATCCTCTGTTAGCAACAGAATTGCACCAATGGTGGCAACTACGAAATTTGGTAAACCAACTACATATTCAACGTCTCAATATAGTCGAGAATTCGGCATCCTTCACAGGGCCATGAGGCATTGGCACACCTGCAGTGGCTTTAGTGAGATCAGGTTTTGAGGGAGAGGAGGAGCCTGATAGTGAGATGGTAGGAACAGGTGAAGAGCAGATTGCAGGACAAGACATGACCTTTGGCCAGGAAGACCTAGAAGATAGTGAACATGTGCTCGAAAAGATAACTGATTTTGTATTAACAATTACAGATTGAATTACATATTGAATCTAGTTCAAGTAAGAATTTGAATTCAAGTTAGATGGACCAGCAGATTGTGGTGGACAAACAGACTGCGAGACAAGACATAAGTTTTGGAAATGAGAACCTCGACGATGGTGACCATGTGCCCGAAAGAATGACCAATTTTGTATTTCTGATTAAGAACTGAATTAGATATTGGACAAGTCTCAATGAATCTAGTTCCAGGAAGAATTTGAATTTAAAAAATCAATTAGTTGCGAGCCTTACAGTGCCCTAGCATAAATTTGCTTGGGGAATCTCAGTGAGCCTAACTTGAAGTATTGCAATTTGCTGGGGACTGGGGTATGTACAGGCTACAGCTCAGACATACTAGTATGTATTATACAAATACTATTGTTGCCCAGGCCGGCAGCCAGAACTAACTGACTTGAATGATTGATATCGCAAGCCTTCAAAGTAGTACAACTTAGTACTAAATGTAATTTATGTTCACGTATAATGAACCGATCATTACTTGAACTCAGAAGTTCAATTCCAGCTTTACAGTGGTGCTATATTTTTTGTTATAAGCCATTAGTGTCCTGTGCAAGCTATCTCAAAGCAATGGATATGAACTTATAATTATCAGCTTGACAATGATCGATCGAGTCCGAGTCAACCATAAGTTAATTTCAAGTTCAAGGCGACTGCACATGCATATAATAATAGCAGCATCTTCACCTGTATATTCATGATGATGTATTTCAGCTTTCATTGCTAAATTCTCTAACAAATCTAACCAGGTAACGTACCAAAAGTTCCCCAGTTAGTACTATACTACAAGCCCCTACTTAGTAGTAATTGAGATCTCCATTTGTGCATGTTATTATTAAATGGACGATTGGCGAGTGATCACTCAATGATTGTTATTGCTTTCCCACTTTCAAAGTACTTGTTTTGAATTCCTTCTCTCCTTCCTTCTCAATGGCTACAGTCAACATGTCTCAAACCAAGAATTTGCAGCTTTACAATCCTACTGGTGTTTCTGGTGCCTTCATCTCAACACATGGTCTTACATTCTCCCGTGATGAGCACCAGGCAGGTTCTCATGCAATGCTATGCCACGATCAACACACAAAGGATTACTCATTGACGAGGATGACCAGCGGTCTGCATCCCATGTATATCTCTCTTCATGGTATTAAAGGCTCCTCTCAAGAGGAGAAAAAGGAAGTCAATGCTTTACTCAAGGACACGCTCCATGACCTGTTTGATATTGTAAGTATGCAATTTGATTAGGCTCTGTTTCGCCACTACTCATTATAAATTTGAAAGGCTACTATTCTTGATAGAGTGGATGGTGGGATTACTCTAGTGCTTCATTGCCCTGGACAGCAGCCCATTTCAGTTGTCAAGGACCTCACAGTCAACACGTATATTTTTCCACATGAACCGAAGGAGGGGGGGAAAGAACTAAACAAACACCTTGCTTTGATGGTTCAGACTTTTGGTACTGAGGTTGCACTCCCTCACTTGCAATGTTTCACTAGGTGCTGCTTCGTTGAAGAAATTGAACCTCCCACTGCTCCAAGTAAGTCGCCTCAAATTTACTGCCCCCACCCCCAAAATTCTAACGCATATAGAACCCGGGAAATCCCTCAAAGTTGATGGCAATTCATATCTCCAAAATGCGGTTATGAAAGATGGTCCCTACATCCATGCACGATGCCATCCCACTGGAACCCTGGCATAAGACATTGCAATCCATCAGATGGACCACCCTTCTTCCCTGACCACTATCCCCACCCTTGCTTTGGTCCCATCCTCCGACAAGGCTAGCAGTCCTGATAATCTTGATTCTAATTTGGACTGGTGGGAACACGCCGCTGTCAAAGTTGCATCTAAATATGATGATCCATCTGCTCAGCCTCAGCCTCAGGGTAAGTGGCTCAATTTTGTGTTTGTTGTATACTGATAATAGCCAAGGAACAGGACCACATCAAAGTTCAGCCAATGGCTTCCAGGGTGCCCTCATCAGTATTGGGCTGGAGACCAATGCTGTGATTGACCAGTTTGGGTTGAACGACAACCTGGTTCCCTGTTTACGGGTTCTCCCATGTAAAATATGCAGTTCTCGCTGGAAGACAGTTCTTAGGACACTCAACTGGGGATTGAGCTATGAACAGTCCGCAAACTTGGCAAAGGCTATGCAGGCTGATATTTGTAGATGTCAGAGTCAAGCTATACAGATTTTGCTTCGCTTTTCTCGGAATTTTCATGATGACTTACTCTGATGGACTAGGTGTCAATGTCGCTTGGACTTAAGTTTGCTCTTCTTCTTTTAATTATTGTTCTGATTGCAGTAATCTTGGCTTTATTTTACTAGACAATTTCCGTTGAATACCCTAGTGCATTCCAAAAAGAGTATAGTGCTCTCTTGCATTGCTCATTGATATGCTTTTCACGTAATTATTTCTTTCTCACGTCCATTTTTTTTAGCCTTATTGGTCTAAAACCTAAAGCTTGAATTCTCTGGCAAAAAAAATCTGAAGATCAATGCTCAACTTGGCTTAGCTCCCGTGTGTCTAATTTTTTGGCATGTCCGAGATCGGCTTGTGGCTTGCGGGGGATCAACAGCTCCACTCTTAGGGACATCAGGTGCTAACGCACAGGCTTAGTGCCAACTTAGTGTGTGTCTACTTATAATATTGTTTATGTTAACCTTGTTATTGAACTATTGTGTCACCTGCGGCATCAATAAAATTGGTTTGCTGCTTGGACTGGCTCTCACCCTTAGGGATATCAGGACACGAACATACAGGCTTGTCCATTTCCAGACCTGCAGCGCCAATAAAATTAGTTTGCTGCTACTGGCTGCCACGCTTAGGGACATCAGGCTACTAATGTACAGGCTCGGTGTCATCAAATTATTACACTACCAGCAAAATTACCTTGCCACTCGGACTTGCTTGATTAGTGAATTTTTTGTAGCGAATTTGGGATCAAGACAGCAAATAATTTAGTACTATGTTTTATCATAATTTTAAATCCATCCTCTTGACTTGCCACCTAAAAAATATGAGAACGTGCTTCTACCAAGTCTCAGGAAAACATGCTGGGACAACACAAGGCATCAAGAAGAAGATCCAGTGTCCAAAGCTTAGCAAGGAGGCCCGCGCCACACTGAATGCCTGCTGACAGTTGGCTGCAAAGTGCTACAAGGATGCACTGGGCAAAACATGGAATATGATCGACAAGATCACTGAAGACATTGCTTCCTCTCACCACAAAAGTGTCTGCCATGTTCAGATGGAGCTTCATACCAGCTTGCAACGTTCACATACTGAGCGAAAAAAAACAAGTGCCTGGAATGTGTTTACCTGGAAAAAGTCTCAAGAAAAAGAAAATAGTAAGTCATGTCCTGCACAGTGACAGTTAACTGACAATACCTTAGACCCTGAGGTATCCTCAGCCCATGGTAAAGAAGTTCTGCAAGCACTTGTCTGGAACCATCAGGACAAATACTCCAAGATGTCAGTAAAGGAGCGTAAGGCACTTGTTTGTGAGTTTGAAGAGCAGAAGGCAACCACAGCAAAGTCTTTCTGTGTGTCTACTAAATCAAGAATTAACGACACAATGCAAACCCTTGGTGCAATCGAAAATGAAGTTCGCTCAGTGTATTAATACCATGGCTGGTTGCTAATGTGGCTTGTATCAACAGCTAAATAATCTCAAAACACATGCTGGTGTTGAGAGCATGTTGTTTGTTTCATGTGGAACCACTGACTTGCCTATGTGAGGTGTTGCATTCGCAACAGCTGGGGTCAAAAACTTCCTAGAGGGAACTATGAAAATTGATACACAGGATTTTTTGGCAAAGATGGAAGGGTTCACAGTTCCGGGTGTACAAGGTTTGGACAAACAGTATTTACACCAAGTGCAATGTACTAATCCACTGATTATCAGGTGCTGCAAAAAACCATCAACAGCGGGTCGCGGCCATGCGCGCCAATGTACATAATATAATTATTGAGAACCTGAGTATGTTACCACAGAATTTTTCTCTCATTTTTAACACAACTAATACCTCTATTAGGAACAGTAACAGGTGACGAGTCAGCCCACATGGAGTGGAAACATTACTGGCGGAACATTGTGAAGAGGTACCAAGTTATTATTGAGGGATGGCCTGATAATATTCCATTTCAGAATCTTAGTGACATCTCAAATTCCCTTTCTGACCTCGAAGATTTGCTTAGGAGGTGGCATTGTGGCACTACGTATTGGAAGAAGTTGACTGCAAGGGAGCTACAGACCTTGGATCTGGAGCACGACACCCAGATCACAAATGGAGAAGTAGATGCACCAGCACCTTGTCATCATCGTTCTGACTATGGTAAAAAGCATTCACGAACCAAACAATCCGGCGAGACAGACACGAGTCATATCCAAAAGAAGAAGCAGAAGAAATCGAGAGCTGAGGTTCTGGACACCGACGACAGTGAATTGGATGAGCCTGCCAGTGCCAAGAACAACAAAACTGGATCTAACACAGAAATGCAGTTGTCCGCTCCCTCGGTTCCTCCTGCTTCATCATCTACAGCACCCACTCCCTCAGTTCCTCCTGCTTCAGGATCGTTATGCACAGACTCTAGCCTGGGTGGATCACCTGGGGCTGCTCTTGTGTCAACAACTGACACTTCGTCATCTTCCGTGGCACCAGCTGCTTTACCATCTGCATGTGCAGCCCCAGCCACTCAGGCTGCATCAACAGCCACTTCTTAACTGCCAGCTCTGGGGCCAGCTTTGCCACAACTCCCCCCCTTTCACGAAAATGTTTCTGATAATTATATAATCAAATACCATCCAGTATGCTGATGCCTATGTAGTCGATATCCCTATGTTATGAGTATGGTAGAATAACTATGATATGGTCAAGGACATATGTGTAACAGGTGACAAACTGCATAAGAGACCATGGGAGCGATGTACAGGTACTGGATGGCAGTGATGAGGTCATTGTGGGTGGCAGTGCGCAATGAGGCATGTAGAACAAGGTGCAATACAGTCGACAGTGTGAAATTCGATGTGCAGTGATGAAGAGTGGAGTGAGGGTGGATGAAGAGAAGCAGTGGCAGTGCGGATGTGCTGTGGAGATGTTTGGCTTTGTTCTTGATGATGGTAATGAGGTGTATGGTGCGAAAGTGGTGTAGTACACTGGCAGGGATCAAAGGAGAGTGTTAGGGCAACACCAAAATCCACTCATGGGATTCCTCATGCGGGCTCTACAAGAAGTTCGACGACGATCGCTGATGCGATCAAAGATTGATGGGAACGGTTAAGAATAGACGGCTGGTTGATCAAAGGCTTTTCCGCAC
>QMFE01007619.1:0-12193 GCA_003314665.1 Tricholoma sp. MG77 | reverse complement strand
TCTAAAAAAAAGGAGTGATAACTTACCTTGGGGAGGGGTCCATAACTCATCCCGTATGGGATCTGGTGGTCTACCCTGTTTTCCTTTATGGAGGGATCCATAATGCTGAAGCTGGGTGTCACAGTGCCTATCCAACTCTTCAAGGGCAGGGGCTTGCCCTGTATGAATGAGGTACAAAGCCCTCATTGAGTCCACTGGATGACGATCTTCAAAGACGATCCCTTGATCGTCGTATATCAACACACCTCGTTGATTGAGGTCTGGGTTTTGAGGTCGTTGGCAGGTCACCCTGTCAGCAAAATTCTCCACCATTGGCACATGGGCTACTACTTGCCCATCTTTGCTACAGGTGGTGAATGAGTCAAGGCCGTTCATGTGGAGACCAGGTTTGGTCTCTACATTGTGTGAGCTGTTCTGGCTGATACACGTGGCTGCATTCTCGAATGCCTCCTCTGTTTCACCTTTGAGCCAGGGCACATTTACTTGTGCCATGGCGTCGTCCACTACAGGGTCAGCAAACGTAACATCTGCTGGGTGCGACAGAGTTGGAGGCAAGGTTGCCTCCTCCTTGACAGGGCTAACGACTACGTTCCTCGTGGTCCTCAAAAGTATCTCTTCCCCAGGCAGCAGGTTGTCATTGATACCTGTCACACTAGGAGTAGAGGCCCAGGAATCCAAAGTTTTCCGTGCGACCTTTTTTGCCACCAGTGCACGAAAAAGGCGGGTGTAAATCGTGTGGTATCCCTCGGAGTCTGGGTCTACTGGCAGTAGTGAAAGGTTCAGCACCTCAATTGTATTTGAATGCGCCACTTGACGCATTTTAGATCTAGGCCTCAGATTTTTGAGCGGCGAGGCATTCCATATTTTGTCCTCCAGCACCTGGAGGGCATCGATCGGGTTGATATGATCGCATTCTTGACCTTGAGAAGGTCCTGAGATCTTAGAACCAAGTTGGCCACTTGGTTTAGTATCAGGAGGACATGTCATGTCAAGTTCCGATGAACTTGACCCAGAGGAAATTTGGCCAGATGTTGGGGTTGCATTGACAAGATATGTGGTGTTGCAACCACTCACATCCTGTCGTCGTTGGCTGTATTGGGACCTTAGAGGTCCTGTTGACCTCTGGTGTGGTGCTTTAATCCTAGATGGTCCTTTGGCAGGTCTGGGTTCATAGGAAATTCCACTTGTAGTAATGGTTGGGTCAGTTGACCCAAAACGAGCTCTTGAGCAAGAACCAGGGATCAGAAATCCATAAACCTTGGTATCAGCAGCAAGGGGTCGTCGAGGCGAGTCTAGAAATGACCACATATTTAAAAACGGCCCCGCGGTTCGGGAGATATTGCCTATTGAAGGTAAAACCACAAAACGCGGTCCTGAACATGAACCACTGAACGAAAACCCGTAAACCCGGATATCGTTAGAACGGGGTAATCGAGGGGAATCCGAAAATCCAATTAGCGCGGAGAACGGTTCCACGGTTCGCGTGATTTCGCCAAATGAAGCAAAAGTGCGAACATTTGATGCCAGGGATGAGGGAGTGGGCCAGGTCAAGTATCCGGGTCCAAAAAGCACCTGTTTTACGAGGGGACCAAGGTGCAAAAGAGACCTTGGCACCAGGTAGTCTTGTTCCAGAGATATGGGGCTAAGTTGTTGCCAGCTCATCAATTTCTCCTTCTCAGATACCAGCAGAACTTCCACTGAAGGTCTACATTCTAGAAGGTGTAGGAAACCTTCATTTCCAGCAGGTTGGTGGAGAGGAGGATCATAGGGACCTCCAAGGCCAAGGGGTTGAGTTCCAGCTTTGGCTGAATTGAAGACAGAGTGTCTTCTTCCACTCAAACGGTCACTAGGAGGACCAATTGGTCCTCCAGAAGATCCAGAGTATGTAGCTCTTGACATTGTAGACAGGGTGGTGGCTAAAAGTAGCCACCCAAAGATCCAGGAGAAGAGCTTGAGGCTGGCTGAGCACTAGATGCCAGACAGACAGTGTGACTGATGAGCTGGCACTCAGAGAATAGGCAGTAGACCAAATCAGGCTCAGAGTAGACAGTAGGAGGGATAGATAGCCCTCAGTAGAGAAGAGAAGAGAGTGAAGCAGAGAGAGCAGGGTTTGGAAAGATACTGTGAGTTGGGAAGCCCAAACTACAGTTTAGATGTAAAGCAGGCTATAGCAGGTTACTCAAAAAAATGTAACAGTAGTTACTGGTTTGAACCCCCGGTAATCCACAATGCACCAACAGAGTATGACCAAATATATAGGCAACTAACTGGGTACAACGGTGGATGTCAAGGAGTTCTTTTTTACATAAGAAATACTGGTATCAAAATAGGTAGTTTGCGATACTGCTCCGTGGTTTGATGAGTGAAACATCAAACTATGGTACCCCCTGGGGTAGCAACCGTTACATATATTCACATGGCGGTGGTAAAGAACAACTTTCAGCTGGCTGTAACAATGTACCCATTACTTGCAATGGATATTCACAGTGTTGCATGGGTCCGGCAAACTCAAACCCGTACCTGTACCCATGCACACCATAAGCAGATTATCACAGGTTTACCCATACCTGTGTCATGCCTTACTGGCATCACAAGAACAATGACAGATGTTGTATTTCAATGACAACATGTGATGGTCACATGTTAACAAGCCGGAAACTGCACTTCACATTTGTATGAGGCACCTGGTACCCGGGATTCATTTGTTCAGCTCTAGGGGCCTTTACTTAATACAAATAATGTTACTATGTAGTTCTGACAGTAAATGTAAAACTGACTCTGAGCTTGCATGGGAACAACAACAACACCAAGCAAGGTTCAAGTCAACGCAGTCGGCCCCTAGTGTACAATCTCATTTGAAACTAAACTAAATACATATACCCAGAAACATTCCAAATACAGTCTTGAGGGAAGTAATTGGCCAGCTGAAAGGCTTTGTTGGTCTGAGCACGCAATCAGAAGTTGACAAATGGCATGAATTCTGCTGTTCAATTTCTGATAATCAGTTCAGAGTGTGTCTTCAGGTTGTTGTCGAAAATCCAACTGCTAACATAAATCTCTTAGACTGGTATCAGAATAAAATCCAACACTTATGGTTTCTGCCAACAATCAATTGTTTTTTGTTTTTGGTGGATTCAGAAAGCTGGGACCTGACACCCAATCATACCAATCTCATGGAGACAGCTTATGCATAGAGATTGGCACAGGTAACCCCCAGGTATTTTTTTCGCTACCCATACCCGCACCCATCAAAACCCTTACCCATAGTTGAGGGTGGGGGGTTTTGGTGGGTACGGGTATGGGTACCCAGGGGTTGGGAGGGTATGCATACCCTTGCAGGTAATGCACAGGGGTACATTGTCAGCACCCCCTATCCACCCTGCAAGCAGTTGCTCACAGCGGTGAGGGGTGTTGTGTTGAGTCGTTGTGGGCATGCCGTACTCATCTTACCTAATGTCATGGCCCAGTAGCACCCTTCACCACCACTGCGAGCCAGTGCTCGCATGGCAGAAGGGGGGTGCTAGGTCAAGCTGCACCTGCTGTTGGTTGAGCTGTCACATGAGGGGCTCCCTGTATCCACCCTGTGAGACAGGGGCTTGTAGCGGTGGATTTGGGGGGCGTCAGATGTGATTTTCATGCTGTGGGCGTTCTCATGGTCAGTAAGGGTTGCTGGGGTAATAGGGTGTAGCACGGGTCACACCGCGGGTAACTTTTCACACACTGCACCCGCACCCGCACCTGCAAACACCGCACCCGTTCTAACACTGCAACTGTGGTGACAGGTTTTTACCACGGCCTGTCATGAAACACCGCAGGTGTGACACCATGTATATGCACCGTGGGTTTGACTGCATTTTTGTGTCATATTCGATGTGCTAAATTGTGATACATAGGGCATTTTTACAATACCTGAGCTTACAGACAATAATTTTTTTTTTTTTTTGCATTTGAACAATGTGAGAATAACACAATTTTTTATTGAGCTAACTAACCTCCCTCGCACAATGCGAGGGAGGGGTCACGAAAATAATAGAGGCAAAAAAACTCCCTTGTGTTCTTCCCCTCCCCGTTTCCTCCCGCGAGCAGGTGCTGCTGTGGTCGTTTGTTCGTTCCCTCTCCGGTTCATTCCCCCCTTTGCTCCCGCTTCCCGTCGTTCCCTTCGTGTCCATGTTGTCGTACCAGTCGTCAGCCCTGTGTCACGTCCCCTGGTGTCCCCGTCCGTTAGCACCCCCCGTCCACCCCGCGAGCAGTTGCTCACAGCAGTAGTGGTGGGTACTGGTTCGTGGTTGTGTCCTGGTGGCCGGCCCTTCCCTCATCGTTGCTCCTCGCTTCCGCCCCGCAAGCAGATGCTCGCAGCAGCGGTTTGTCGTTGCTGGTAGGCGGGTCGGTGGGTGCGTTGGTTGGGTAGTTGTGTCGTTGTTCGGGCCTGTGACGTGGCATGTGGGGGCAGTGCGGCCGGGCGTTGCATCGTTGTATGTAAGTTAAAACCTGTAAATGATGAAAATAAAGTCAGTTGAATAAAGAAAACAAAAGAAAACCATACCTGGGGCCCAAACGATGTTGATCGTCATTTGGGCCCTGTTTTGTTTGCTTCGTGTCATTTTGCCGTGCAGGCAGGTAGTTTAGAACCTAATAAACAGTTAGTTATGAAAATAAGAAAGTAACTTATGGGGAGTTGTTTGTGGTCGATCCTCAGTCATTTCCTAGTATGCACAAACCTTTCACCCTACGAGCCCGTCACTTGCGACGGCGGTTCGGCGTGCTGTGGTGGTGGTTCGTCGTTCATGCTCTCCCGCCGTGGTTCATTGTCGTCGTTCTTGTCCCTTCGTCCCTCGTGTCCCCGTCCCCGTCTCCTGTTCGTCGTTCGTCGTTCCCCATTCCGTTATCCCTCATTGTCGGCTGCTAGCACCCGCGATCTACCCCACGAGCAGTGGCTCGCAGGGCTAGGGCGGGGGCTGGGTCGTTCATAGTGTCGCCCCTGTCCTCGTGGCTCCCATCCCCTCCTCCCCCTCCCTGTTGCTCCCCGTTTCCACCCCGCAAGCAGTTGCTCACGGCGGCGGTTTGTCGTTGTTGGTAGGCAGGTCTTCCTCAGTTGGCGGGTGTGGGTGTGTTGGTTGGGTAGTGGTGTCGTTGTAGTTAAAACCTGTAAATAATGATAATAAAGTTAGCTGAATAAAAACTAGATATGAACAAAGAAAGAAAAACTTACCTGGGGCCCAAACAATGATAAACGTCGTTTGGGCTCGTTTCGTTCGCTCCATGTCACTAGTGTAGTAGTCAAGGACCTAAGAAACAGTATGAAATAAGAAAGTAAACAAAACTTACAAATGACGATTTCTTCATCGTTTCTCACGAAACGCGGCTTGTCGATGTCCGGCATCTTCCTCGGCCGGTGACCTAAATACCCGTTAATAACCATGACACCGCCAAAACGGGTATGGTGTGCCACAGGTATGGCATTTCGGCAACCGTACCCGTACCCGTCAAACCCACCGCCTATATACCGCCGGTTGACCCGCACCCGTGCTTTACCCTATGGGGTAATGGGGAGTTGCATACCTTGCGGGTTCCCCACTGCACGGGCATCCCAGCACCTCCTCATCATTATCCCACCTCCCTGTCATCATTCGAGCCCTTCCAACTGACCTGACATCCTCTTTGGATGGGGAGGAGGGCATGGGGATATCATGGGGCCATCGTGGGAGAGAACCCTAGGAAAGAAGGAAAAATACATTGTAGTTAGTTAAAAGAATAAGAAAAAAAACAAAGAACAAATATACTCAGCATATTTGAAAGTTCCTTGGGCCAGAATAGAAACAGCAGATGTCAAACACATAAACACGTGTGATGTGGCAGGTCCCCAGTCATGGGGTTCGCTGTTGGGTCAGGTCAAAAGGGTGCGGTTGGACTCGAGAGAAGGGGGATGTGGCATTGTGGGAGTGGTTGTTCAATGTTAGTGACAGTTGCCATCGTCAGTCGTGTGTGTTTGCAATCAACGGAGTCACATGGTCTCCTTGTTGATGTGTTTTCACACCTGAACTAGATATAGTAAATCTGAAATAGATAAGATATTACAGGCAAAACTAAGTGTTAACAAAACCCGCCAACCTGTGCCGTGGGTATGGGTTTGTGGAGGGTCACACATTTCGTACCCGCACCTGTACCCATGGCTACCCTTGGCCGTTACCCACACAGGTTTCAATACCCTTGACAATCACTACTCATGCAGGACGAAATGCAGAAACTTCAGTTGGAGTTGGAGTTTTGACAGCCATTCTTCAGTGTTTTGTGGTTGTTCTGTTCAATTGACTCTCAATTAGTGATGTGCATGGTTCAGCTCAAAGCCGTAAGCCAGCCGAGGCCAAGCCCAAAAAAGCCAAGCCTGCCTGGGCCGTGGTGACAGCTTTACAGGGCCCATGGCTTTTGGTAACTCATATGGGACATGTCCAAACTTGAACTGCTTCTCAAAATGGATTTCACCGATTGAAGTATTACTCTTGTTTGTAAATTTATCCATCAACTTTATCACGTGATTGACATGTCGATGCATAGTTCCTTCATGATGATCAACATTTGAGAACCCATAGTTTATGCAGGTCATATGTATCTTCTGAACCTGTGTTAACTTCTACCACTAATGAATCATGATATTGATCTTACTGTAGCTTTAAAATTAAGATTGATACATTTTCCCCTCAAACTCAACCTTGCTGCAACATAACCACCCACGACGCTGGCTGGCACATTTTTCTTTTGATTCTTCACTTGTTTTTCAACTAAAAAGATGTTTTTTTTTTCTTTCGCTGGAAGGAAGCCGGGTTAGGCAACCAACACTGAGGTGGGCAAATCAGACAGGATCAAGGTATCTTTGTTACACAGAAGTGGGAACATTAGTTACTACAATTGAAAGAATAAGTATTTACTATACCTTTGTTACACAGAAGTGGGAACGAAGGTTGAATATAAAAAAATAACGGTCTGTATCAAAGGACCTTGGACCGTGTAAGTAAAAGGCCGCATCAGGTGCGCCGTGTGTTTCTTGAGAGCCGCATCAGGCTCATCCGTTGTCTTGTGGAGCATTGGTGGTTCAGGTAATGATGTCGGTGACGTGTTATCAGGAATGTTGCTGATGTCATCGGTGGTGGTTGTCGGGTGCCGAGCGGGGCCCGACTGTTGCGATGATGGAGTTGTGGATGTTGGTGTAGTCGTGGATATTAGTGTTGTCAATGGTATAGGAATGAAGAGTTGGTATATGGGATCGGGGTACCGATCGGGGGCCGACAATGAAGTGTGTTAGTACTGTCGTGAGTCTGCAGACTTACACCCCTCCCCACTTGAAAGAATTGTGTGGGTTTTTAGACCTCTGTCCCGTTTTCGTCTTCCCATCTGTTGAGGGCGTCTGTGTCTGCCATTTCTGAGCCAGGGCGCCATTCATCGTGTTCTTTTCCATATCCTTCATATCGTACAAGGTATTGTATGCCTTGGCCCCGCCGGTGGGCGTCCACGATTTTGTCGATATACCACTCTTCTGTGCCATCCTTGGTGACTATGGGTTGTGGCCGGGTTGGTTCGCGGTCAGGGAAGAGGAGAGGGTCGTTGGGGATATATCTTCTTAGTAGGTGGGCGTGGGTGGCCGGGTTGGTTCGCGGTCAGGGAAGAGGAGAGGGTCGTTGGGGATATATCTTCTTAGTAGGTGGGCGTGGAAACCGGGGAAGGTGTTAGGGTTGTTGGGTAGTTTGAAGGTATATTCGGAGTGTTTGGGGAAGGCATGTGTGATGGTGTAGGGGCCATCGTTTCTTGGCATGAATTTGGCAACGCGGGTTGTTCCTTTGCGTTTATAGTTGTGGTGGCGATTTTCGGTGGAAAGCATAACGAGGTTGCCGATCTCGTAAATGTCTTCTGGTTTTGGCAGCGAGGAGGTTGTCTTGTGCCTCTTGGACATCGAGTGCGACCCGTGTTATTATCTCGTGAGCGGTGGTTTGTTCGGTAGTGGCATTTGTGGCGAGCGGGATAATCGGCGGGGACCGCCCAGTCTTCAGTTAGAAGCCAGAGAAGCCAGTGGACACGTTCACGGTATTCATGATGGCGAATTGTACTTGGGGGAGTTTGGCAAGCCATCCCTTTTGGTTGTTGTCGACGTGGTATCTGATGGCTTGGTTAACAGTTTTGTTTGTCCGTTCGCTGCTACCATCAGTTTCGGGGTGGTAGGACATGGACATCTTCAGTTTGATGCCGGTGAGCTTGTGGAGGGCTGTCCAAAGTTCGGTGGTGAAGAGCGGGTCCCAATCGGAGACAAGGTTCAGCATCAGCCCGTTTTTGCAATACCATTCGTCGAAGAGCGCGACGGCGATTTTGGCGGCAGTGTCAGTGGAGTGGGTAGCAATGATGCAGATGTCAGGATAGTGTCTTTCCTGTGTTCCTCAGGGAGTGGCCCAATGAAATCTAAAGCCACTGTCAAAGCAGTCATCAGGAACTGGTAGGGGATGTAAAGGACCGGTGGGTTTGGAGGTGCGACTTTTGTTTCGTTGACATTCGGCACATGATGGGATATATGCATTCTCGAGATCTCGGCACATGTTCGGCCAGTAGTAGGAACCCCGCAAGGACTCGTAGCTTTTGTCGAAGCCAAAGTGTCCAAGTGTGTCATGAGCGAGGTTGTAAAGTAGTTCGCGGACATGTAAGTCACATGGGATCACGAGTCGGCGTCCAACTGTTATGATCGCTCACACACCCCTCGCCGACACCCCTGTCCTTCGCCTATTTTCAATTCTTGTTCCCATTCCTGTCCCTTCACGTTCCGCACTCACGTACACCCGCGCACATCCATGCGCACTCGTCCGCATCCATCTGCGCGTGCCCCGGTCCACACCTCTACAACGTGTGCGTGCTTCGACTCTCTGACCCCACCAGCCCCGCGGATGCCTCGCGCTTGTTCCACCCTAACAGCTATCTCCAAGATTCGATCTCTGTCTTGTATATGCAATTCTCGCTGGTGTCCCATCTTTCCGTTTGCCGTACTATACTTAGTGTTATCATTTCCAATTGTATGAAACCTCACCCCTATCCCGTATTCTTAGCCTTAGGCTCCACATGGTCTCGTAGCTTAGGAACGTGCCGCTTCTGTTAGTTAGATGTATAAGTACTTCACTATGCACATGTAGAACCTTAGTCTAATAATCAACAACGATTCCACGCTCTCGCTCTCAGTTCCCTTAGTCCGCGCGACAAACTTCTTATCTGAAATAACGGACACGCTAGTAACGCAGGGAGGTGCAGCTCACCAAACTCGTGTAGCTGAAGCCGAGTCCGACCGCCAACCATAGACCGTTGCGCACCGCTGCCGCTATCGCGCGCTCCGTCCCGCTCGTCCTCGCATCACATATTTTGGTTTGTAACAGTATTAGACTAAAATCCCTGATATTATTCTTGATCTCCACACTCATTCTCGTCATCTCATGCCTCAATCCACTCCTGTCCAAAAACGCAAGCTGCAAAACGGTCTGGGTAAACTTCCTACCCTGGCTCAACGTATTGCCACTGCACGGAACTCCTGTTCCCCATCCCCCGAAAGGCCAATCAGTAACACCCCATCATTGCTAAGCCGGCTATCCGATCTGGCCCCTCAGCAAGCTCCTTACCTCAAAGAGGGTCACTTACGTCCTAGTGAGTACGAGCTGTGCAAGGAGGAGAAGCGATGTCTCTACTGTGGCTCCGCCAAGCATTTCTATCGCTCGTGCGAACACCTGAGTTCCGCAGTGTTGCAGTGCAAATCCGCACTTGAAGAAGACTTAGATGTTACCGCTGAGGCGCGCTGCGCCGAAGTGGAATGGGACCCGAGTGTGGGAAATGCCTAAGCAGCCCTCAATCCTCAGCACCACCTGAGGGCTGCACTGAACCCGAAGGTGCAATTGCCAGAATCCGTCTCGGCACATCCGCTCTTTTTCCCGCTCCTAATGCACTCTATATCCCGCTTACCTCTTCGTCTGTTTCCAACTCTAAAATCACGTTCTGTGCTCTCATCAATTCCGGGTCATCGCATTATTTTATCGACCCATGATTCATCGCGAAGCACTTATTGTCCGCAGCGCCGCTCGCCGCTAAAATCCCGTTGCATCTCTTTGACGGTAGTAGTAACTCTGTCTTGGAAAGTCTTGTAAATCTTGAATTCTTGTTGCCCACTGGTGAGAATCAGAAGGTCGCATTCTACGTGACTAATCTGGATAAGTCCTGTGAAGTAGTGCTTGGATATAACTGGCTTGTCCGATATAATCCTCAGATTGACTGGTCATTGAGCCGACTAGCACCCCGACACTCTATGTGTGATACATCCGCATCCGATACGACGTCGTCCCTGTCTTGCGGTGCTGCCCCGCCCGCATGTACACCCCCATCCGATTCTTCAGCACATCCGTTTATCTTGCCAGTAAATCCCATCTCTGTTCCATCTGTCGCCGCTGATCAGCAGAAATCTGTACCGCAAGGCCGCCGCGCTTCGCCACGCGCGACTTGCGTGGACGCTCCAGATGTGGACGAACCACCAATTCCTCCATGCGACCCGCCACGTTCATCCCCAACTCCTAGTCCTGAATCACCGCTTAGTGCCCTGCACATTTCGATCGTGGGCACACATGCATTTCATGCCATCCTCAAAGATCCTGGTACTCAATCATACAAACTCTGGTTGTCCGATGAAAATTTCCGTGCGTGCTCCGCTAATGCGTCAAGCGTGGTGCCTTATGATCCTCTCGTGGGCGTTCTGGAAGAGTATCACGAATTCGCAGACATATTCAGTAAGCAAAAGGCGCAGGTGCTCTCCGAGCATCGCCCTTACGACCTGAAGATCGATCTCGAGGAAGGGGCATCCCCTCTGTCTCATAGCCATCTGTATTCCCTTTCGGCTCTCGAGCAACAAACACTCCAGACATTTATTCAAGAAAATCTCAACTACGGTTTCATTCGCCCTTTGAAGTCCAGTCACGGTGCCCCTGTCCTATTCACTAAGAAGAAAGACGGCTCGCTGCGCTTGTGTTGCAATTTCCACAGATTGAACAAAATCTCCAAAAAGGACCATTACCCTCTCCCGCTCATCAACAACCTCCTCGATACCTCTCGCAAGGGACGTCTCTACACCAAAATCGATCTCCGCCATGCGTATCATCTCGTGCGATTAGCGGAGGGAGACGAATGGAAGACCGCGTTCCGCACAAAGTATGGGTCGTTTGAGTGGCTGGTCATTCCAGAGGGCCTCACCAACGCTCCGTCCGCATTCCAGTGCTTCATGAATGACATCTTCAGCGACATGCTGGATGTCTTAATCGTGTACCTCGATGACATTCTTGTTTACTCCAACGGCGATCTCTCGCAGCACCACATGATCATGCGCGAGGTGCTACGCCGCCTCCGGAAGCACAAACTATTCGCGAAAGCGGAAAAGTGTGCTTTCCACACCGGCACGGTGGAATATCTGGGTTACATCCTTACCCCAGACAAACTCACGATGGACCCTGCTAAGGTCGAAACCATTACCTCGTGGCCTGGTCCACGCAAGGTTAGAGACCTCCAGTCCTTCCTTGGGTTCGCGAACTTCTACCGCTGATTCATTTGGAATTATTCTGACATCTGTGTTCCACTCACGTGTCTCATGTGCAAGAACGCGACTTGGACCTGGAGCTCCGCCTGTCAGGACACGTTCGACCTGTTGAAGACAGCGTTCACTACGGCGCCCATTCTCACTTCTTGGTTGCCCGACGCGCCACTACTCGTCGAAACCGACGCGTCTGACTATGCTCTCGCAGGGATTCTCTCCATGCGCTTGCCTAACGGCGAGATCCACCCAATCGCTTTTCATTCTTGCACCTTTTCTGGCGCTGAAGTCAACTACGACATTCACGACAAGGAGCTTCTCGCTATCTTTGAAGCTTTCAAGACGTGGCGTCATTACCTGGAAGGCTCAGGCGACCCCATAGACGTTGTCACAGACCACAAAAATCTCGAATACTTTTCCACTATGAAGGTCCTTACATGCCGTCAGGTGCACTGGTCCGAGTACCTCTCAGCTTTCAATCTTGTCATCCGTTTCCGTCCTGGCCGCCTTGGCGTGAAGCTGGACGCTCTTCAGCCAGTACATCCAGGATTATGTATGAAGTGCTGTTAGTTGACTCATTACATCCATGCATCAGGGACATGAATTGAC
>QMFE01007618.1:0-10391 GCA_003314665.1 Tricholoma sp. MG77 | reverse complement strand
TAAAAGGAAGGTGATTGAACGGTATTTCGGAAGCGGGTTCGAATTCTTTCACGTGGTGCACTTACATACTAGTGATCTTTGTCGGTTCAAGATCCTTCAGGACCGATCCGAGTCCTTAGATTATGTACCCCCACCATAACAGTAGCTCTAGTGGCAGGCTTGGACATGTACTACTATATGTGCACAAACCCAGTAGTGGCTGACCACTGCTAACTTGAAACTTGTTGTAAGCCAAAGTCAGAGCCATTTTTTGGCCCTCAAATCAGGAAAAAGCAGCAGACAACATAGTCCTATGTTGCATATATAGTACTGGTGGTACTGTTGCTTGCCCCTACTTTATAGTGTACTGTAGCATCCCCTGCAAACTTGGTAGTGATAGTGTATAGTTTACAGAAATATTTGACTACAAAATGGCTCAAAAAATGAGCTGTTTTGTAGCCAGTCAGTCATCTTTAAACCAACTACATGTATTGCTTAGTGTTGGCAGGAGACTCACCAGCTTTTGGGAAGATCTACCTGCTCAAATATTCTTAGAATTTTAACTAATTTATTTGGAGCAACAGGTCAAAATATTCAAAATTGATTGGCTTAGCTGTTGCATCACTATTTGAGCTAGACACACATCTCCTCGACTTATAAAGAAACATCAAGGGCTTGTGCAAGATGCAAATTTTTTCATTAGAGAGAGTCAGTAGAAGAAATGATATATGCCTCGATCAACCCCACATCGCTAGTTCGCGCATCGGCCGTGCCACTTCGGGGTCCTCAAGATATTCGAGGAATGCCCGGTGCCTATGAGGTATTGAGAGACCCATACGCTAGCTATACCCTTTATCGGGGTTATTGTCATTATAATGATCCATGCCAAGGAATGAGTGTATTAACGAGCTTTGTGCAGCGCTTGGCCTGTATAGTTCGGTAGGCGGCTGAAGAGTAGGGTCGAGTTCCATGCCTTCGAAGATCCATTTGCCCTCGAGCGTTTCCGAGCGTTCACCCGCGATCCAGGACCAAATGTATTGATAGAAAAAGTCAGGGTCGACTTGTCACGGTCGACCTTGTCGCATTGAGCAAGAAGAATCATGCGGAGCTCTGGGGTGACTACGGAAAATTGTGTGAGAGCGTCCTTTATGCGCTGGACGAACGGAGTGTGGGCAGTTGGGCAGGAGTACCCAGTTGGTCAAGACATCATCTGCGTACACCTGTTTAGTTCCGCGCTGACCCGAAGCAGGGGTAGTGTAAGCGGTGGAGGAATCTTCAAGTTGATAAATGGTCCACGAAGTAGGGTGTGGACGTAGAAATGAAGACTGAAACTAAGGACGTAGTGTGCTCATTGGAGAAGTGCCTCTGATTTCTTCAGCTCAGCAATAGGAAGAATCGGGAGCTGTACGGATGTATCTCAATCAGCAGATGAAGCTTCGTAAATCAATAAGAACGTACATCCCGCACATGGAGCCTCCATTGCTCTGATTTGATTTGCTCTTGTTCCGAAAGGCCTGGAAGTGCACCCAACTGAAGTTTCGCGGCCATAGCATCGTCAAGCGTAGCTTCCCATACCTCCCACTTGGATGGAAGCCGCGGGAGAGGTGCTAGGAATTTCACCCGTGTTCGGATCAATACCGAACTGGCTCATGGCATCAACATGGCATGCAAATTTTGTGTTCGTTCCGCTACGTTTCGCACCCAGAATTACGTTAGGCTCAACGGCGAGGGAATCCGTAGTGCAGCAATGCGGGACCACGAAAGGTTAAACAATTGAATGCGATGGTAATCAACAATGACTCGGATGTAGTCTACCGTGACATCGCCCGTCATCATCCTAACATTTACGCAATCCAATCGGTAGTTCGGTCCTCTGTCTGACGGTCTTGTAGTGTATGCCAGTGAGGGAGAAATGGTTCCCTGGCATCGAAGACCTTCGTTGGCCTAGATTTGTGATGGCAGTAACGACAATCTAATTGCAAATTATGATTGTCGATTTTCGTCCAACGACGAAGGGATTACCGGGTCGGGTCGTTCGGATGCCACTCCACCAGCAACCCACGTTCAAGACTCGCTTGATCTCAGCGACGAGCTTCAGGATTTTGGTCTCTTTCTCGAGGTCGGCCCAGTCTACCAGCGCTTGCTGCTGCTTCGTCGGCGTTGCACTCCCCGAGGTCTTCTTGTTAGCTAGACTTGCCGAGTTCTGCTTTCCATTATGCGATCTCACTTCGGAGGCCCTCGTAGTGTGATGGTATTGGGCCTGATCTTTCTGGATGGAAGGATGTAGGGGAAGAGGCGTCATGGGTGGTGGGTCAGTAGGGAGTGGAGTCGTATCGGGTATAATGGATGAGTTGAACTTCAGAATTCCTTTGTGCGGACATGATAGGTTGAATGCTTGGAAAAGGTCAATACCAATATCGTTCGGCGGAAGAGGGGGGTTTGCTGTAGTGATATCCTCACTGAGAAGCCTGTCTTTGCGGAGCAAGGGTTAACGTACTTCGTGGACTTTGGCTCCGGTAGCATCGACTTTTGACATTCGAGCTGGACGCGTTTCCTCTTCAACCCTTGACGTTCTTGTGAGATGCGAAGATTCTCATCGGAGAGTCGGGAGACGAAATGATAGCTTGACGAGATGCTGATCATTCATGCGATGCTCAAAGCATATTTGGTCGTTCCAATGGACTGAAACATGGACATGGCGACGACTGATAATCGACGTTCTGTCGAAGCGAGGAAACGAGTTACTCGGGCATTCTACGAAGTTTTATGGTATCAACTATGTGAATCACCGTCAACGCTCCACGAGTATTCGAAGAAAGGAATAGCTCATACCTATCAAAGGATGTGGTTCAACGCCGCAAAATATGCATAAACCGAAAATTTGTTGGTATGGCAGCACGCGCTACATGCTCACGTATATATGTCATTGTCGCAATGAAGTGCCGCAGGGTGATTGGTTCAATGGCTGCTGACAGTCATTGTCATTGCGATTACAAGATCGGCTGAGAACGTGATATTCTACTATCATAGCATCAGTTCGGTAATAGCACTCATCATCTGGGTGCCACGTACTCAACGCGACTAGCTCATGAGATTAACAAGAGCGGAGTGCTACAGGGGAAGGTACAATGCTGGGTATTAGCCAATCTCCATCCCACCGATCTTGACGGTTATTTTGATGGGAAAAGGCGAAATTCCGGATGCATCCGTAATTAGAGGTACGGCTGCACGCCCACTCTCGGATGACGTATGTGTAAGCATGGTGTGTATTGACTTCGTGAGCGTAGCAGCCAGAGCTGAATTGAACGTTTGCCGATCTGTTATCTGATGGTGAGCATGTGCAATTCCATACGCGAAGTAAATCTTCTACCTCTTTCACTTTTCGGCTGTCGAAGTTCAGCATTTATTACCCTGCGGCAGTCACCATTTTAGGGCAGAATATCATAAGTGAGTGGTTTATACGAACCATTGCTCCCAAGGCACATCTTCTTCTCCCATGTATACTTGAAACCACGACTTTTTGGGACGTCGTTCGGAAAAGGTAACAGTGATCTAGATTCAAGTTGAGGATAGGTCATCAGAAATTGGAGAAAGGCTCACTTGACCACGTTTATTTGCACCACCTTCAATACCCTTCCAGAATGCTTCGACTTTATCGTTCACTAGTTGTTCCATCCCGGGATCAGACACCCCTGGCTGTCTCGGGTGCAATGTTAGCAATGATAGGATGATTCATGTACTGAAACGCACCACAGTCACGTCAAGGACCTCGAACATTTGGGGCTTAACGGTGCCAAACAATCGGTGGAACAGGATCGAATGGAGGACACCTCGAAGAACGTCCTTCGTTGTCTGACGATCTAGAATCTACAAGACCCGTTGTTAGAAACCATTTTACGAGAAGAATGTAGCCTACTAGATCAATGGTTATAACTGGATGTTCGTCGTCCATCGCAGCCATGGGTGTTGAAGTTAGAATCGAGTCACGTGTAATCACTAGTGGCAACCTCTTCGCTGAGTGTTAACATGCTCGGAAATTATACTGCGGTGGCATCGTAGTTCCACTTCCATGTACTTTTATCATGAATACTGGCTACCATCCTTTATTGCGCTCTCAACTTCCGTAGGCACTCACAAATTCTGTCAGCGGCCCTGGGGCATTTTTGGTTCCCGGCGAGAGTCCATTTCTCTATCAAAAATTTGATAATCTTTGGATACATTTCCATATGATATAAGCATATTTTTTGGCTGCTTCGAGCCAGTGGAGCAAGTCTTGAGGCCTTGAGGTATGGATGAGAAAGTCACCCGGCGTGACATTTGAGGAAGATGCCCAGGTCGCTAAAATATTGATAATTCATATTTCCATAGCTGAGAAAGTTCCTTGCACACGAAACGGCTGGCCAGGATGAGAACATGAAAGGTAGTGCACTGTCTAAGAACAGGAGGATTGATTGAGGAGGGAACAGTTTATGCTCATAATTAGTGGACGAAACAAAACAAAACAAGACTACTACCAAAATGAAACATTATCATATTTCAAAGTAACAGGACTACCAACAATGAAGGTTAGCTGATAGTGGAGGGGCGGGAAATTTACGGCAACATACAGGTCATAACAAAATTCGGTCACTTGGGGCTGTTATTCCCTCGTTGTCCAAGCTTGACACGATTAAGCGGTCTGGAACGTTTGTGAGTGGAGAAGGACTGGGGGAAGAGATGTACTTACTGGAGTAGGACACGGTTCAAGACCCTGATAGCAGCAAATATTAAGTTAGAGACTTATACCTGTGGGCTGAAATTAAAAAAACTAACCGGGCAATATTCAGAGTCAATACAATACCAGTAGCATACGTCATCACAAGTCGTCGGTTCCAACGAGACGACTGCCGTCACACGATCGTTGTTTTCAAGAGCAGGGAGTTCTACATCAAACCAGGTGCTATGGACGGGCGCGTTTGCAACTACAGCATTCGCCCTGCCACTCGTGTGTTGAGCATACACCTGAGACGCGAACCGCCACAAGGCATCACTACCAGTAACCGAAGGAGAGTCTGGCATGGTGAAGTCACCCACTTGGCACGTGAGCATGAGCATGCCAATGGTGGCTCCACCAGTCCGAGCCGCACAAGCTTCGGCAGCCAGCCTGTTGTTAGCTCCGTCATACGGGCCACCGAAAAATACTGGCGGCAACTCAAGGGGGTCGGGGATTTAGTCGTCGATAAACTGCTTGTTGCTCCACTTGCTGGGGTCGTCAGACAAGGTAGGCTGAGGGCATGTCGTCGCCGCAACGCTCCTGATAGCGTCGGTGATTAGCGAGGCGTTGACAAGCCCAACTGTGCTGATGGCAAGTGAGAGGGGTGCTGAGCGGGAAGACACCACGTTGGCGCTGAAGTAAACAGGTAAGCCGTGGATCGAACGACCACTAGATACACGCGCGACACACCTGCTTAAGCTTTAAGCCTTGCGGGGACTTGGGAGAGTAAGGAAACCTACATAGGGCATTTTAAAATAATATTTATACGTCACCGTCGGTATTATATAGTGGCAGCTTGGACTCGGATTGAATTGGCAGTTTGAATCGTATTATTATAATTGTCAGGCACCACCGATTGATGAATTGATATTCAACCGAAGTGATTCAAGTGAACCTTGCATTTGCCGATGAATGCCGTGCAGGGTCTGAAAGATTTGGCAGTGGAACCCTAAGTAATGACAGGCTGCATAACGATTAAGTGGGAGGAATACTATTATCCATGCGCGCTGTTCAACTTTCTTTGAACCCGCTGTTGTGATGGTCCACGCGCCCCGGTGAGAATTTCTATGCGTGAGATTTTGGACTGAGGCTGAGTCACAACAGTTCTGACTCCTAGTCTGCAAGATTTGACTTCCATCATTGAAACTTGAGGATGAGTCGCAATAACAACGTTCGAGGGCCGACTTCAGCTCTTACTGAATTCCTTCGAGTCAGCGAACAACTTTTGTCGCCGTTCTTGGGTTGACATCTCATCTTTCTTTCAGGAATCTGGAATCACGCCAACAACTGTTGCGCGTCGCGTTGCCACAAGAGATCAGGAGCCGGTCGCCGGACCAAGTGGGGAAAATGGCGAAGAAGAGGCGGAGCAGCAAGATGCCAACGACGCTGAAGCTAGTGAAGCTAGTCCCAGGAGAAGGCGTCGCACAAGGGCGGGAGCTGTAGGCGTCTTTCTTTTCATTATTTGTCTTTTCGATTCAACGCTTCATTAGGTCGCGGGATACGCGTCAGATGAGCTAGATGATGCCCCGGAGGAAGATAGTATCGCCACAAAACGAAAAATGAGCAAGGTTGCCCAGGCAGCCTCGAAAAAAAGAAAAGTGGAGAACAAGAAAAGAAAGAAAGATGATGGAGACGAGGACGATAATAACTCTGAGGACGACGTGTATAACGCGCTGTCCAAGTCCCTTTGGTCCAACAATAGCTCGAAGCCACCCGTTGGCAACTTTGAGGACTGCGCCAGATGTGAGAAACAATTCACCGTCGTACGTCAGTTTTCACTTGTCTATTATGCGATTCTCATGTTTTGTTAGACGAAGTACACTATGGCTGCAAACCCAGGGCCTGGATACCTCTGCCATCAATGCGCCAAAGCATCTGGATCGGACCCATTCAAGAAACCTACCCCTAAAAAGAGGAAAGCCCCGAGTGACAAGCGGACCGTCGTGAATTTTGAGGCAAAGAGGTGCCCTACATTAGTGTCGATGTGTATCAAGGTAAGGCCGACTACATTCTAATTCGCACTAGCTATCTAAGTCTCTGCCCTACCCAAGCTTATCACCAAGCACATTAACGACATCGAAGTCTTGGGAGACATTGGCGGGTTGAATATGGAAGCGATCTCCAAAGCTTTAGCAAAGAATAGAAGCCTGTACGTCTGCCCTCCCGTACATCTACATCCATGTTGAGGGTAACAAAACCAGAACCGCTGAAAACGCAAAGCTCTTCTACAATATCACGAACACCTCCCTCACCCTCTACGACGCAACCAGTATGCTACCTCCCCGTTCTTATGGCTGTGCCCTAACGCTTACACAACATTGTAGACCTGCCGTCCTCAGCACTCACAACTCTCGGCTACCTCAATCCTAACCTAACTTCCTTACGGCTCGACTTCTGTGGGCATCTTGACTCACCTGCTATGCAAGCCCTCTCAGCTTCTCTACCCGCACTCACGCACCTCGAGTTACTGGGGCCCTTCCTTGTGCGCACCGATGCCTGGCACGACCTTTTCTCTTCCCACCCCAACCTCCACACCTTCCGCATCACGCAGAGCCCACGCTTTGACCTCGGCTGCATGCGTTCCCTCGTCGACAGCTGCGGCGGTTCATTAGAAGTTCTCCGCCTAAGGGAGGTCGGGAAACTTGACGATGAATTCCTAGGGCAGATTGTGCAAATCAAAAGCTTGAAGGAGCTGGATATCGCTGAACCTGCTGTGTCATGCAGCGAAGAGGCAATCATCGAATTGATGAGCAGCGTAGGGGGCTCTTTGAGGAAGCTCGATCTGTCAAAGCACGATCTGCTGACGGACGATTTCCTAGAGCGTGGCCTCAAGCCCCACACGCGTAGGCTGCACTCTCTCGCACTTTCGTATCTTCCAGAGCTCACTGACAAGGGTGTGGCAAACTTTTTCAAGACCTGGGAGAACGAGGTTCTCACCAGTCTAGATCTGGCACGAAACCACGAACTTGGTACTGAGGCCCTCAGCGCAGTGATGGTGCATTCTGGGCCGAAGCTTGAGATTCTGGTCATTAATGGATGGAAGGATGTGGGGGAGGAGGCGTTACGGATGGTGGGCCGGCATGGAGTGGAGTTGCAGAGGATGGATGTGGGGTGGTGTCGTCAGGTGGACGATTTTGTGGTGAAGGGTTGGATGGGGATGGACGAGGAGCAGCTGCTGCGGGGTAAAGCGACGGGGTGTAGGAAGTTGGCGGAGCTGAAGGTTTGGGGATGCAACAGGATCACGGCGAGGTGCCCAAGGAAGGTATGAGCGTCTGACTGTGCTGGAGGTGCATGGCTGACTGATTTTTGAATTGTTAGAAGGGCGTCACTATTCATGGCGTCGAATCCCATACTACTCTTTAAAATTTGCATGTTCATCGTGCATGTATCTCGTAATTTTTTTCGTCCAACGTGACATCAAGTTACATATTATCATATTTTCGTTTACTACGACATCTTACCATCCGGCCCCGCTTGATCCTCGTCCTTCTTTACTGTATGTTGCATGATCAGCGGGAAGCCCGAGTAGCGCTCAATTCGATCTATCCTCTATTCCAACTAAAGAACTTAGATACTACTTAAAGTTATGGAGTTGGAAAAGACGTCCACCACCAAGTTGAATGTTCACTGTCTTTCCTGTACGACAACGTTAACTAGCCAAAAGAATCATGACCAAATGTGCATCACTGTTGCAACTGAGTGAATTTAAATTTTACAATATCATTCACTGTTATGCATTATATGTATCAGCTTTAGTGGATGCAAAAAGCGTGAACATGAAAAAGAGATGTATTTCTCGGAGCTCGCGAGGAGCAGAGGTTCCAAAGATTGTATGGCAACATTCGAGTGCCGCAGCAACACGGAATCCCCTAGTAAAAGGCGAGGGGATTGTCTGTTTGGTGCTGCGGCTGTTGCTATAATACAATAGGGGTGTACAAAGGTCGTGATCAGGTTTTTGCATTTTGTTCAACTCGCCGGGTTGTGGCTGTGCATTGCTACTGCCAAGAAATTCCGAGTCAACTGGGCAGTCTCCGAGTCTTCCACTTCGTCGAGGACATCTACAAGAGTGGATCCTGGTTCTATATCCACCAACAATGAACATCCCGTTTGATATCTGGTCCCTTATTGCCAGTTTCCTTCCAGCAGAACATCTTAAAAAGTTATATCCTGTCAACCACGCATTCTTTGTCATTGGGATGGATGAGCGGTACAAGCATGTTGAAATAGTTGTTAATGTGGAAGGGGCAGCCATCCCTAGGATGCTGGACTGGTTGCAGTAAGTTCTAAACGCGAGTGAAACTTGTAGTAATGCTATCAACTTGCTAGACGCTCCCCTCATACCCATCGGGTTCGCACATTGCAGATACTATTATTGCACCCGCCGACAATGGAATATTACTCCGAATCAAAACCAGCCTCTCAGCCACATGAAGGCGCTACGCCACCGGTCGCCAAAGAGTCCCAAGAATCATTGCTCGTAAGACGGACCACGATCAAAGACATATTGTCAAACACCATTTGTAATATGTCGAATGTGCAAGAATTATCGCTCTCGTCAGGATACTCTTGGCCAGACCACCACTTGTGCGAAGATTACATCCAAATCATAATGGCAAGTGGATGTAAGGCATTTGGATCGACTTTATGTCATCTGAAGCTATCCTTGCCATTGGAAGAATATCAATATGCGCTCACTCCAATACTGATGTTTCCCGCCCTGCAGGATCTACAAATCTTGCTGGGCGTGAGGAACGTCAGAGTGACATATGATGGCACAAAGTTTCTTCGTGACTCACTGATTCCCTTCATCAATAACCATCATTCCACTCTGGAATGTTTAACGCTAGTACTTAGGGGCAACTACAAGGTCTCTTGCATTCAAGGAATTGGCATGCATCACCTTTCTCCGAGTCGCCTGAGGAAGCTCACTCTTGTTCACGACTTTCCTAGTTCAGAACAAACAGATACATCGGTCATCCAATATATCCTCCAGCTACCTTTAAATGGACTTCAAGAGTTGAACTTCCGTTTCCATATCCATGGTAGGCCACTCGAGTTACATAAGGTCTTCCATATTCCCCTCCCATCAACAAGACTTGAGTCGCTTGGCCTTGGACCTGGTTGTTTCTTGGATCTGGATCATACAGTCACGTATCTACAGCAATTTGATGGGCTCAATACTCTTTCGTTGGACAGTGGCATTCCGTTCTCTTACAGTATAGTGCAGACTCTCGTCAATGCACTTACCGAACGTAATACGCTCCAAAAACTATCCATAAGGCTTTCTAGGCTGACCCCCGAGCTTCTCGATCAACTGGCAACGAAACTTCCAAGCCTCAATTTTCTGAGTCTGTTGTTCGGACGTATTGGAGGTTGCGAGTGGTATCTACAGCAGGACGAGGAACAAGCAGTGGGCACAATCCATTCCATACCATGATCAATGTTATTGACTACGGAACAGTTTTGTCAAGCAATGAGAGACCGCCTATACTCCGACTGGAATTTGGAACACCTGAGAGCTGAGGGAGGTCGCGCTCTCAATCATGACGTTTCGGCGATCTGGGAAGCTGCGATGCGCGATGCGCTCCCTAATTTGAAAACTGTTAGAATTCGTTAGAATCCTGTGACTCTTCAGCGCATCGCACTTGTAAGTTATCTT
>QMFE01007613.1:0-13539 GCA_003314665.1 Tricholoma sp. MG77 | reverse complement strand
GTGACTTGTAGATTTATGGTCGAATATTTTTATTGACTTTGTTTGTCCGCGACTGTATTACGGTTACCTTCAGCTGCTCAGCACCGTATGGCTGAGAACCCGGATCACCCCATGCGTCGTTCCTGTAATACTCCCACTGAAACCGCTCCGTAAAAACCTAGGGCCAGCATTCAAAGCAAACAATCTGATACTGTTAGCCGCCAACCCCTCCATCGGTCCTTCTTGCAGTACTACCCACGGCCTGTGTTCACACTTCGTCATCGTCGCCTCGCCTTCACGTCGCCAGCTCCCTCCCCCTTGTACATACAAACCCTAGGATCCTAACCCTCGACATGGGGTGCCACATCATCAAAAAGGGCTTCTCCGCTCGCTTGCGGGGAACTAACGTCTGTGTTCCATGCCTCTACCGTTGTCTTTTCAGAGTATAGGTGCGCTATTTGGTAGACAACAGTAAGCCATCATTAATCGGAAGAGGAAAACCACACACTGCCAGAGAGGGGGAATGTGTCCTCAAATAGTTCCGGGTCATAGTCTCGGTCTAGGCAAAAATTGGATGAGTGCACATGGTTCATAAAAACGAAATGGTGAGCCACAGACCGTAGCCGCCCATCAGCACTCTTCCATATGCGATCCGTGTCTCCAAATCGGTACCTTTAGGCCATGGGGGCTCCCAACTTACTTTTGACGTTCCCTGAGGCTCATGCATGCTCTGCACATCTTCAATCATCTCCTCGCTGGAACTGCTCTCGACGGTCGTCGTGGGGTCAGGCCTTGCAACTCCCCCCCCCCCGATTCCGCCTCCGCATAGCCAGTGTTTCGGCAATGATAGTTTCACCTTGCGACCCCTTCGTCGGCTTCGCTTCCCAGTATATGGCCTTGATCAGCTCGTGGGTTAGACGCATGAGGTAGAGGACGTCGTCGGGCAGTGGCGTTATGGGAGGATCAAGTCGGATCTTCTCCAAGTAGCCCCGGAATTTGATCTCGGCATTAAGGGCAACGAGGAAAACATTTAAATGATTGCGTTTACGCCGGCGCTCAAGTGTGTGATGGAAGGCCGGCAAGCGAGGGCTGCTTGGTTCGGGGGATTCACGGAGGAACCGGTCCTGCGCAGGAACATAGGTCGTGTGAGTTCCCGCCTCGGGATCATAGACAGGAAGGACGCTGCCGAATGGAAGGAAATGTTCCGGATATAGAGCGACAAACTCATACTCAGGATCGATGAAGCTGGGGATAGAGAACTATTTTATAGCAAGGGATCAGCGCCCTATACTAGCAATCATTTACGAGATGGGACACACATTGAGGATCGATTCCCTCTGCATCTAATTCTTTCTGTCGGCGGGAATTATCCAATTGAACCATTGCGATGAGGTCATGAAGGGTTGAGGCGGACGGGGTCACGGCAACGAAAGCGTAAAAGATCGAGCGAAGTGTGGACAAACTGTTCAACTGTTCACAGCGTCAGATTTGTCTTTGTCTGGAAAACAAAACCTTGAGACTTACGAAAAGCGAGATTGCATGGATCGTCAAGCGTGAAATCAGGGTAGCAAATGATATGCAGGTTCCGCAGGAGAGTCTCCTTAACGAAAAGAGCATCAGTATCAGCATCTAATGGTTACTTATGAACATCCTACTTACGGCTTCTGTTGGATCTCCCGTACGGACGGCGTTGATCCAATGAACTAGTTGGTGTGTGTACTTGAGGGACTTCGTTACCAGACATCCTTCAGAGAGGTCGACGCCTTCCTCAGCCTGGATTCCGCGATTCGATGAGGCATCCGAGACTGAAGCATGTGCGGGCAAGATGCCAGGAAGGTCGCCCAGAGGTGGGACCTTTGCGAAGGTTTGGCCGAGATACAGCCGTTCTCGTCACTATCGACATGTTGCATGTAATTACGTACGCCATTTCGGAGTCTGAACGTTTGATTGTATCGTTATCGTAGCCTTGAGAAACGGGAAGGCGTTACAATGAAAAATCCCAAGTGTGGAACCGAAGCAGATTAATGTATCCTAATTATCAACTACATAACTATTACACTCTGTAGAACCATTTGCCCCTCGCATGGATTTCAACTCGGGCCGTTGAGCAGCAGCGTCACCACACCTTCATGCCGTATGCTGCTGCACAATAGAGCGGGGTCTCACCAAAGGCATCCCTCGTATCGATATCAAGCATTGCGGTCTCGAGCAGCAGCTTCACCACTCCCTCATGCCCATTCTTTGCTGCGCAATAAAATGGAGTACGCCCTCTATTGTCCCTCGCATTGATGTCGACCATTCCAGTCTCCAGGAGCAGCTTCACTACCCCTTCGTGCCCGTTTTGTGCTGCACAATAAAACGGGGTCCAATCTGCATTGTCCGAGTCCCTGGCATCGATTTCACCTTTTACCGTCTCGAGCAGTAGCCTCACAATCAGTTCATGTGCGTATTTTGCTGCATAGTGCAAAGGTTTCTGACCATCGCAGTCGCGCAAGTTAGGTTTTTGTTCGCCCTCGAGAAGTCGTTCAGGAATGTGCTTTAACCCGAAGAATGAGCAGAGGTGTAGTCCTGATGCACACCGACCAACCCATGCATCAGCCCACGGATTGGCCGTAGTACAATATTTCCCAAGAGTTTAACCTTGGGGTCCAGGAGCTCAACAACATACTTCATAACAGCGGGGAGATCATCACACCCACGACTATGCTCGCCCCAGTCTCGGGCAGCATATTCTAGGAATGGATTTTTCGACAACGTATGAACCCCTTCCAAGGACAGAGGATGTGCCAGGCAGCTGATTGCGAGGTCGGCAGGAAAAAGGGATGGTCCTCTTTTGTGCGGAACTAGCTGCTCAAAAGGTATTCCTGAGTTGTATAATCTGATTCCATGAGCACTGTGCAGATATTCAAATGCAAATATCATGATGCTACTCACGAACTAGACTAACTTGACGGGATCCCTCACTAACGGTGACCAATCCGGCGCGGACGGAAATGAGAAATTCTTCGTCGTCGAGATCGTTTTCACCCCATTTGATCATCTCCTCTCGCACTGCCGGGGCATGCCTTAGCTCGGTGGGTGACGGTGGCCGAAAGGCATATAATATCCAGGATAGTACACGGTAAGCCATATGCTTGCGCTTTTGAGATTGATGGTCTATTCGTTCTATAGCATCATCGTAAGTGCCCTCGTAGCTTTCGGGTAACTTCTTTAACGCCTTGAGGATTCCATTGCGGCTTGATTCGTCAGCGAGATGGTCTGCGTGTAGCCGCGCTAGGAGAAACCTATAAAGGTTATCAGAACAATGATGACAGTAACTTTCTACCACTGCCGTAACTCGACGTACATTCCTCGCGTCTTTTCAACAATTGTCCCTACGACCGTTTGTTCCATCGAGGGCCCTTGGGTTATGAGTCGTTTTAGCATACCATGTTTGAAAATTTGAGCCTCTACATGACACTTGATGACACTTTCCATCGCCACAATTTCCAGCTTGATGTCTGCGTGGACAGCGCGTTCGATTGAGGGAATATACCGCGATGTAACCATCAGCCTTGCAGCAGGGTTGATAGTCAAAGATCGAAGCTTCTCGAGTAACTCCCTCTGGACTTGTTCGGAAAAACACTCGTCCAGCGCGTCGACGACGACAAAAACCTGGGAATACAGCCTTCAGTACTTTCATAAGCGTATTGAGTGAAGGACGACATCCCCGCTCTTTATGTTTCTTTTGTAGTAATTCGATGGAATTAGACGTCAAACGATGGAAAGCCAACTGCCTGAACAGAGCTTCCAACAGCTGAAGAACATTGTGCTGCACTTTGTAATTGCAGTAAATGAACAGAACGGCTGCGTCAGCGTCCGTCCTGAAGAGCTCCTGAAGGTGGTCGTGCGACTCTTATTTGAATCAAGTGTGTGCCTGGTGGGACTGGAGGAATTCTTACGCGAGTATAGTCTTGCCAACACAGGCTGGGCACGAAGGGGCCGAATTTGGTATCTAGATGCTTGTGCAAGGGCGAAAGACTCACGATTCCCTGGACACCACAATACTCTATATTTACCATCCCTCCACTCTTCAAACTCTAACCCCTCCAGCACCCACATTCCTGTGCCTTCCGTGTGTTGTCCAAAGGCTGTTTCTTGCTGTTCATTGAAGTTGAGCGGAGATATCCAGTTGGCGCGTTCTTGGTCGGAGAGTCAGCAAGCCACTATGGGAAAGCAGCTATAAGTAGAATTTCATTGGTGTCGTCACACGACTTCAGTTTTCCTCACCTTACTCAACTCATTCGGCTGACCCGCTTCGACATCCATATCTTCACTTGTTGGTTTGTTTGGTAGGCATAACTGGCTGGTGCCAGGGGAAGCAGCGTTATTCAAACCTGCACCTGATCTAGCGAGCCTTTGCACAGCGACTGTAGCTAGACGCGTCTCCCATGTATTTGGCCGGGCTTCCTCTTCCGAATGGCATCGTAGTATCGAGCTTCTCCACGCTAATGATGCCATTTTCTCCCCGAATGACTGTCTTATGAGATCGCATTGTGTCTTGGAGTAGCGGATCGACGGAAACAGATCCGGATGGCGGTCCGTGGGTGACGCATCTGTTTTGCCGCCATCAACACGTCGTTCTCCATGATTGTGCCGTGCTCGTCCTGAATGAGATCGTGCCTTTCGAAAGGCAGCGGATGACGATACCAGATCGGTGGCACGTCTATAACAATGACCTCCATAGACTCGTCTCCTGTGGAGCGTCGCACCCTATCCTTGGAAGAAGGGGTCTATTCTCCTCTGTAGTCGGCAGGCGAAAACAATTGTCCTACAGTGGTAGCAGGGTAGTTGAATGAGATGGCAATCCTCCGACGTTGTAAGATATCACAAACCTTGGACGATCAGAGATTCCAATACTCATGCTCATCGAGCTTGCATCGATTACGAATGACATCGGATTCTCGTAGTAATCCGGAACTTTCGTCTCCAAGACTGGTCCGTGAAAATCCAATATTGGTCTTTCCTGTCAAGGTTAACGTTAGATAGCACGCAGTACAGCTCAAAAATACCCACAGGGTGACACCTCAAATTCGCTCCGAAATCAGGAGCTCGAATGCCTCGACTCGGTCTGACTCTCACGCCAGCCAGTCTCGTAGATGATCTCCTTGACACGTTTCCATGTAGTCATTCGGCCTGCGCAGAGACTGCCACTTGTTTCAACACCAGCAGAGAAAGAAAAAGACCGGACTAACCTCAACCTACACCCATCTCTCTTCCTCACACGCGATCGCCACCCATCGGATCGCATTCGTCGTTTGCGGTTTCAAGTGTACTCTCATTGAAGAGGGGAAGTTCTTCATTATAGCGGAGACAGCAAGAGAGGACGAATAACCTTGCCCAACGGTATCCTGTGGAGGAACATTAGGAAGGTTAAATCAAAGTAGACGAAGCGAACATACAATCATGATAAATCAATCCACCGTGTATCTCGAACCCTACACCTTTCACAACCATCGCCCGACGTGCAATCAATCGCGGTCTTCGTTATTCACCCCTTCCATCCTAAACAGAAAATTAGACGATAAACGAGAACCACCATGAAGCAACCTACAGTGCACTAATAAGAGCCTGAGGTCTACCACCCCTAAATAGATCCTTCGCTCCTTTCCTCCGAGATTCAGGCATCACACTTGTGCAAACACATCGTTCCTCAAACGAGTTGTAATTCCCTGAGGAAAAGTTATCTCCTGCTGCACGACCACCATTTTTGAGGATCTCGTGTATCGATTCAAGGTCTGTTACGTCTGTAGCCCCAAATTTCGGATGCGGAGTCGCCAAGGCTACGAAAAGACACTATCACACAATCAGCGTTGCGAAGATTTACATGAAACTGAAAATGTACCCGGCAGCGTAATTCCACCTAGCCCAGATGATAGGAACGTCAAAGCCCTTACCCCCCTTATCCCGGCCACCATCCGCAGAATCACTCGTCTTAACAAATTGGCACTTATGGTGTCGTCGTGTCCGAATATGACAGCATGTTACGACCGTTGTCATGAGTAAAAACTTCGATGCTCATAGCTTCCATACGCACTGAGAGTGAGACATAATAATGAGAATCGAAGTCGAAATGTGAGATTTCAAGACATACCAATTGAACACCCTCAAGCCCCATATACAATGCAAGAATAGCACCAGGATCAAGCACAGCACCCGCCCAAGAACGCCAGGCATGAGACGGCTGCACATGGGGAGTCTATCTCGGAGGGTTACACCGGGACATACTACAGCCTCGAGTACCCTGTGCTCCGCTCCGACCCTGCTCCGATCTTCCTCGATCGAACATTCATATGGCAGGCATTACGTGTCAGCACTAGGAGAAACCGCCTCCGGCGGATCCACATTCAAACCTAGTGAGCGTTTGCACAGCGAGTTCAGCTGGTATTTCGCCGAACCGCCTCTTCCGAATGGCGTCGTGGCATTTATGATCTTCTCCACGATGATGGTGCCGTTTTCTTCCTGAATGTCGTGATCTCGTGAGATCGCATTGTGGTTGTCGCAAGTAGCGGGTTAACAGTACCAGATCGGAAGACGGTCCGTTTGCGATGCGTCTATTTTGGCGCCATCGGCACATCTATAACAGCGACCTCCATAGATTCAGGTACTTCATCCGTCTCTAGTGGGGCATCGCACCCTCGCCTGGGAGAAGGGGTTTATTATCCACAGGCGAAAACAATTGTCCTGCAATGTAGTTGAATGAAACAGCGAATCTCTGACATGCTAAGGTATCACAAACCTTGAACGATCGGAGATTCCAATACATACTCATGCTTATCGAGCTTGCATCGATTACGGATGACATCGGATTCTCGTAGTAATCCGGAACTTCCGTCTCCCAGACTGGGTCCTTGAAAATCCGATATTCGTCTTTCCTGTCAGGGTTAACGTTAGATAACACGCAGTACAGCTCAGAGATACCCACAGGATCTCAAATTTGCTCCGAAACCAGGACTTGTGGGAGAAGAAACCAGTAACAAAGACAGCTCGAATGCCTCGACTCGGTCTGACTTTCACCCCAGCCAGTCTCGTAGATGATCTCCTTGACTCGTTTCCATGTAGTCTTTCAGCCTGCACAGAGACTGCCACTTGTGTCAACACCAGCAAAGAAAGAGAAAGATCAGACTAACCTCAAGCTGCACACTCTCTTCCTCACTTGCCACCCCCAACCAAACACATTCGTCGGTTGGAGTTTCAAGTGTACCCTCATGAGAAACCTCCATGCGGCGCGCCTGAGGCTCCAATACCAGCACGGCATATGCACCAAAAGTTCCTTCCATGAGGCCGCCTTCCAGATGCATTTCATGATCTATCCCATCTCATCTGAGGGACGAGGGACGCGGGCCTGCAGCATTTCACACGTGTATGCGGGGGCTTGGGTTGTCGTTAGATGAGGGAGTGTTCTGTAGGGCGTGGGGTTGTTCCATCTAAAAGGTGTTTTTTTAAGGTCAGAAATTAGCAGAGACTCGGAAAAGAGAAGGAGCGATGACTCGGACACACGTAGTACAGACGTTTGGTTCGGTAGCACATAAGCCCAATAGGCTTGGACGCTCATGAGAAGACTAGGAGCTTCTTCCTGCTTGCGAGCTATGTGGAAGGAACGTAATGTGATTGCACATTGGACGCAGACATTTCCCTGCTGTTGCGTAATGACGATACGAGTTTGACTATGAAAATAAACGAACAAGTTGCATTGAGCATGCCAACAGCATCAAGCCTGTCCACTGATGGGTGCGGGCGAGGTCGAGTGGCAAGCCTAAGGTTAACCGGATATCATTGTGGGAAGGAAGAAACATTTGTATTGACCGTTGTTGACCGTTGAACGTCGAACCACTATCGCGACGACAACAATTTGAAGAATCAATCTCAGTCTGCGATGTAGATCTTAGAACCAAGTACTAGTTAAAAAAAAGTACGGTGATCTAGCCAAAGTAGTAGTATAATATCGTATCCTAAGCTGAAGTGAGGAGAATCCGGAAGAAGTGGCCACCATTGCCGAAACACTTTCCGCTCGACGTGAGACGCCGCATGACAAGTCAGGTTGCCCTCTACATGTTGCTTTTTACCATTGCTTCCGAGCTTGTAGATGAAGGAACCGTCGCGCACTGACAGGGTGTTTCGCCTGCTACTTGCTGGCCCAGATGGCAGATGCAGGCACGGCTTGTAGGTACTAGCAAGCTTTAGGCGTCGAATGGCGTGCACGTGCGTCTCCACAGCCTTTCATAGTAGGCGACAGCGCTTGGCGTTCTTCACAATACCATCGTGCTCGATTCCATCCATAACCATTGTCAATCGTCTTCCAGTTTGAGATCATGGCAAGCTCCAGTGCATCAATCACTGTCAATCCCGATGAGACTCGTGCTCAGGAACTTCGCGAGAAAGCTGGTCGTTTCCGAATCCTAATCGTCGGGAGAGCAAACTCGGGCAAAACTACAATTCTTCAGAAGATCTGCAAGACCGATGAGAAGCCTGAAATTTTCAACAGCAAGGGGGAGAAGGTGCGTCACATATCTCCGCGCCGTACATTCTATATCTTGATGTTTTCAATTAGATCAACCTTGATGTTATTGAACCGTCTGCAAGGGTGAATATGTCATGGGCTGCAGCCCTATTAAGCTGGTAGTATAGGCTAATAGGGATTAATTCAGCGAGGTCTGCATAACATCGAGAATGAAATGATTTTTCGAAGCAACCGAGGTTTTGTCTTTCATGACTCTCGTGGATTTGAAGCTGGGGGTGCGAATGAGTTGGATGACGTGAAGTTGTTTATCAAGCAGCGGGCAAAGGAGAAGAAATTGCCAAACCAAATTCATGCTATATGGTTGGTGATTTGTGTTATTGTCCTAGTTCCAAACAATCTGAGGTCTCTTAGGTATTGCATCCCAATGGATAGTCCAAGGCCTTTTACCAAGGCAGAGGAAGATTTCTTTTCCAAGGTTGGAACTGGGAAAGGTAAGAAAATAGTTTATTTAAATTTATTACCATGCTTGACTCCTGACACTTGGTGTAGTGCCGGTCATTGTCATATTTACCAAATTTGATGCCCATGATGATGAAGCATATGAAGCACTGAAGGAGGAAGGACTATCACCAGCTGCTGCAACGATTCAAGCACCAAGCCGAGCCATGAAGGACTTCCAGGACAGCTGCAAGGACCTGCTAATTTTCAGGAGGCGTTATCCTCCAAAAGGATATGTCATTCTTCGTGGTAAGTCTTGTATATTTTTATATGGTATATAATCTGAATAAAGATATGTAGATATGAATTTGCCTGAAAGCTATTGCAATGAGCTTGTTAAAGAGACTGCAGCTGCTCTTGATCAACAAGTTCTCCAAGCCTTATTTGTATCAACACAGAAACATCAAATGGAACTCTGCATTCAGTATGCAGTACAGTAAGGTGTATATTTAAAAATAGCTGATATTAGCTGAATATAAATTATAGAAAGCAATTAATGAGAGTCATAGAAACACATGCAAAACCAAGTGCTTTGAAACAATTTTTTACTCCCAAGATGACTTTTCAAGATTTAATTGAGCTTGTGAGAAACATATGTGTGTGGTTTCCAATCAATGTGGTAGGAAAAGATCCAACTTGGTTGTGAAAGATGCTCTAACAATCAGAATTACCTAGGGTATGATCTTGCTTATAACATATATAACTGAAATGTTGTTATCAACTTTTAGGAGGTGGGTATTACACATTTCACTTCATTTGCTATATGCAAGACTTATACATGGTTATTACAGAGAGTAAGTTTTACATAACTTAAGGGCCTGATCAATAACAAAATTTCCTGACTCATGTAATAGGATGTATGTGATTTTGTCAGAATTACATGATTTGATGTTTACCTGGTTGTCTGCTATACCAGTTGGCAAGTTTTTCTGTTTTGGCTTTCCATTTATCACATCACATCTCATGCTATTTGATGTGCAACAACAGGAGGTAAGACTGCCTTTGATTTTTGCTACTGTATATTCATGCAAGTCTGCTCTTTTGGTTTTGTTATCACAGGACTATGTAAGTGTTTGAAGATGTTACATTGCTCTCTGACTTTCCATACTCTGTTGCTTAGGATGTAAGTGCCATGTCTGTTTGAACATGGCATGTCACTTTCTGACTTTCTGTGCTCTCTTGCTTTATAATCACAGTGGGTAAGTGCCATGTCTGTTTGAACATGGCACATCACTTTCTGACTTTCTGTGGTCTCTGGCTTTGTAAACACAGTTGGTAAGTGTGATGTCTGTTTTGAACATGGCACATCACTTTCTGACTTTCTGTGCTCTATTGCTTTGTAATCACAGGGGGTAAGTGCCATGTCTGTTTGAACATGGCACATCACTTTCTGACTTTCTGTGCTCTCTTGCTTTGTAATCACAGGGGGTAAGTGCCATGTCTGTTTGAACATGGCAAATCACTTTCTGACTTTCTGTGCTCTCTTGCTTGGTAATCACAGGTGGTAAGTGCCATATCTGTTTGAACATGGCACATCACTTTCTGACTTTCTTGCTTGGTAATCACAGCAGGTACCATGTCTGTTTGAACATGGCAAATCACTTTCTGACTTTCTGTGCTCTCTTGTTTGGTAATCACAGCGGGTAATTGCCATGTCTGTTTGAACATGGCACATCACTTTCTGACTTTCTGTGCTCTCTTGCTTGGTAATCACAGGTTGTAAGTGCCATGTCTGTTTGAACATGGCACATCACTTTCTGACTTTCTGTGTTCTCTTGCTTTGTAATCACAGGGGGTAAGTGCCATGTCTGTTTGAACATGGTACATCACTTTCTGACTTCTGTGCTCTCTTGCTTTGTAATCACAGGGGGTAAGTGCCATGTCTGTTTGAACATGGCACATCACTTTCTGACTTTCTGTGCTCTCTTGCTTGGTAATCACAGCGGGTAAGTGCCATGTCTGTTTGAATGTGGCAAATCACTTTCTGACTTTCTGTGCTCTCTTGCTTGGTAATTACTAATCACAGTGGGTAAGTACCATGTCTGTTTGAACATGGCACATCACTTTCTGACTTTCTGTGCTCTCCTGCTTTGTAATCACAGGCAGTAAGTGCCATGTCTGTTTGAACATGGCATGTCACTTTCTGACTTTCTGTGCTCTCTTGCTTTATAATTACAGGGGGTAAGTGCCATGACTGTTTGAACATGGTACATCACTTTCTGACTTCTGTGCTCTCTTACTTGGTAACCACAGCGGGTAAGTGCCATGTCTGTTTGAACATGGCAAATCACTTTCTGACTTTCTGTGCTCTCTTGCTTGGTAATCACAGTGGGTAAGTGCCATGTCTTTTGAACATGGCAAATCACTTTCTGACTTTCTGTGGTCTCTTGCTTTGTAATCACAGGGGGTAAGTGCCATGTCTGTTTGAATATGGCACATCACTTTCTGACTTTCTGTGCTCTCCTGCTTTGTAATCACAGTTTGTAAGTGCCATGTCTGTTTGAACATGCACATCACATTCTGACTTTCTGTGCTCTCTTGCTTTGTAATAACAGGCGGTAAGTGCCATGTCTGTTTGAACATGGCACATCACTTTTTGACTTTCTGTGCTCTCTTGCTTTGTAATCACAGGGGGTAAATGCCATGTCTGTTTGAACATAGCACATCACTTTCTGACTTTCCATGCTCTCTTGGTTTATAATCACAGTGGGCAAGTATTGTGTCTGTTTGAACATGGCACTTTCTGATTTTCTGTGCTCTCTTGTTTTTGGAACACAGCATGTAAGTGTCTTGAATGTGTCATTTTGCTTCCTAACAAGAATTTCAACTCACTGCCTTGAACTTGCTATTTATTATATTTCATGGAATTGTTACCACCTTTGTTTACCTTGTGTTTAATTCAGGTAAATTTTTAATGATTTGGACACTCAGTATGATTGCCTTATGTCACTTCCCACTAGCTTGTGGAATTATTCTCTACATTGCCAATACAGCAACAGTCTAAATTACTCTCCATGGTCTGTCCACTTTAAGCAAGCAACCCTGTTTGGTGCTAAAATTGATCATATAGATTCACACTCCCTCCACTCTGCTTACAATCACTTCCTTTGCCATTGGTGTGTGCTTTGTTTATTTTATTCCTACACTCCCATTAATATATTTGTTCATAACCTGCCAAGCCATTGTTATTTTGGCTGATTTTTCATACTTCCATCCTGAAGAGCTGGACCAGATGTTGACCAACCTACCAACCTCTTCTTCCTGGGCTGCCATCAAGAAAGCTGTGAATGAGCTCAATCTCAAGAAAATGTTCCTGCAACTACAGGATGACAGCAGCACTCTTGAGAAGGAGATTATTCAAATTGCACTTAACAATCGTCTTGTAAGTGGTCAAGCTCTTTCTGAGAGCAGCTTTGTGATTTTATTCACAGGTTCAAAACACTTGACTAAAGAACAGAGTGCTGACCCTATTTCATCAATGTGTATGATATCCTGGTGTATGGGATGATGATCATGCAAGTTTCTAATGGGCCTTGCCTTGGTTTTGATAGTCCCAAATTTCCATCACACTTTGTTATCTCATTCAATAACTGCACAACCACACAACCTTACTGTATACAGCTACCCACTGTCCTTTGTAAAATATATCTGTGAATTGGAACTCAATCATCTTGTTTTCACAAAAACCTGTTTTTACAATGCTGTAAATATGATGTACAAATGTTCACAGAGAGCCTACATCTAGAGTTGGAGCCTGAGAAAGAGGAGAAGAAGGGATCTCATTGCAGAGATGTTGTTGCATTTGAGAAGTGGGGAAATACCACAAGATATGTCTGAAAATAGATGTAGATGAGTAAGTAGGTCGTATAATAAGCACCGAATTGATCATACCAGTAACAGTGGAGAAATAGTACTGCGTATTCGGTTGATCACCCCCTATGTTGGTGATGGCGCTAGGATAGCAGTGCTGTTATCAAACATGGCGAACAGAGGAAACTGTTGAAGGAGATGAGGGGAGGGCGAAAGATGAGGCTTCAGCCTGAGAGCTGAGCGGCGAGCCTGAGGTAACTGGCAGTGTGGGCCGTAACCTTGGTAAAACAATGCCTCTGATGGAAGCAAATCAACAACTCACAATGTCTATGTACACTGCTAGGATATACAGCATCTCATGACCATTTGGGACAGCCAAATTGCAGTCAGTGGGGGTACTGGAGTACCAGCCTGGGCAGTCTCAAGCAATCCGACCATTCAGCGACACAGGGTCTCAAAGATTGACGATATTGGCATTGTAACGGGTGTGCGATAGAGTCTCCTCTTTCGAGAGTAGGTCTTTGGGCCAGTAGAAACCATCCTTGGTCCAGGTTTTCGTACGGTGGTGAGGCAATCCGTGAGTACAATACTTTGACTCGGTCAGCATGATTTCCCAGATTTGTCCCACCTTCTACTACTCTTGCTGTGAGATCCGGCGACTCATGGCAGAGGGATCTCAAGTGTGGATTACATACTTCACTGTGGGGCCCTTGGGTGTGGAAAATCATCCAGTATTTCAGCCACTGAGGTGA